>CM037881.1:31346257-31461257 GCA_021292165.1 Shinisaurus crocodilurus
CTATCCGCAGCTGCTCCAGCGCCACCTCCTCCAGACAGGGTGGAACTCAAATTGCTTTCTTTTTTCCATTTCATCCTCCTGTTTTGGAACCAGATCTTGATCTGGCGTTCAGTTAGGCAAAGAGCATTGGCTATCTCAATCCTCCTCCGTCGTGTCAAGTAGCGATTGAAATGGAACTCCTTCTCCAGCTCCAGGGTCTGGTAACGGGAGTAGATCTGACGCCCCCTCCTCCGATCTGCTCCGTAGCCGACCCCTATGGATTCGGAAACCAAACAAACTAAAAACGATTAGCTACAGATTATTATTATTTTTAAAGTAAATAAATACATAAACAAACATAAAATGAAGTCCATCAACCAGGACTCCCCCAACCCCACCCTCCATGCTCTGTCTTTATTGTCACCCTACACACACACACACACACACACACAATTTAATTCTGTTCCTTACTCTTGCTGCCCATTAAAATCCTGCAGCACACATGGAGGGAGGGAGTGGAGAAGGGGGGTTGTCTAATTGAAAGCATGTTCCTATCGTATTTGAAAAGATTCAAAATGTGTTGTTTTAATTATTTCTGCAAACTTAAAAAAAAAATCCAATTAGATCTTACTCCAATGCTGCTTTAATTACTAGGAATAGACACCCCCCCTCCATACATTATGAAGTCAAGCTACTTCATAAATCCCCATCTTCAAACCTGTTATTGGACAAGACACTGTGCATTTCCCTCTTCATAAAAATGCCCTTTCTCACCTATCAGGGGATCTCCAGTTTAAAAAATAAAATAAAATGACCCCAGCTCTATTTTCTATACCTTACTCCCATCACCACCCCATCCAAAGAGTGGGAGGGGGGGGGAAAATCAAACCTGATTGCACTTTATTATAGATATTTTACACTCTCGAAGTCTTTTAATTAGAAAGAGCATAACAAGCCATATTTGCTTGCAACAACTTAACAAATAAAAGGCCTGTAGCGGCAACTGTGAGGAAGCTATATTATTGCTTTTATGGGGCCATAAAAAGTAGCTGAGCCTGTTCTGCTAGGGAGACGGTCGTAAAGATGGTTCAGTTTATTTAATTTATCTCTGCAAGCTGTAAAACTTACCACTGTGGGAGTTCATGCGCTGCATCCACGGGTATATCTGAATGCTAGTTTTCTGTTCCTGGGATGTGCTCCTGTTTTGGTCACTTGTAAAATCCTGTGCAATGGAAGTTTGTGTATTGTGTCCCATAGAATTTTGCCTGCAGCTAGAGAGCATGTCTTTTTCTTGATAAAAGGCATTAGATCCGTAATCATATGGTCCCCGACTGGAGCTAAACACAACATTATCTTGCGGTGAATAAAAAGGAGATGAATAGATCCTGTTTTGAGCAACCGCTGCTCCATAAGTTGAAAAATGCCTTACAGGGTCATAGGCAGTGGAATTGAGAGCCACGTTGGGCAGTACCTCTTGACCACTGGTGAGGTGGCAAGATAGCGACGGGTTTGTGAAATAGGAATTCATAGCTTCCCCCCTATACCTGGCTTGTATGATTTCTTTAATATTTATTTCTGTCTCCAGTTTGTAGTCTGAACTAGATTGTTATAGGGACGGCTCCACTCCAGGACAGACAAAATGACAAAGTCAGCTGACCCGTTGTGAGCCAATAGGAAGCTAGATGTCAAGACACGGAAAAATTGCTTTTGCTTGTGTTGATTCCCCAGTTGAAACTAAGTATGCATTGAAAGTAAGTCTCGAAATTCTAAATATAAGATGGTTTAGAAGAAAAGGGGAGAAATAGTAAGTATGGTTCGGGGAGGGGTGGGAGACGGATGAAGAGGGAGGGGCACAGAAAGAGAGAGAGAGAGAGAGAGAGAGAGAAGAAAGGAAGAAAGAAAGAAAGAAAGATTTAATGGGGGGGGGAAAATCCAAATAGAGCTTTAGTTTAAAAAAAGAAAGAAAAGAAACTAGGTATGGAGAGCAGGAATCAGGATATGTATTCTTTTGAAAATGCTTGCTTAATAATATCTAACAACCAAATAGCTCAGAAATTATAGTCGTAAATCTCAAGTGTGCATAAAATATTAAGCCATAAATTCTCTTTCCCTCTACTAATTTACTGTTGGTCAATAAATGTGGAATCAAGTGCTTGTGTTCTTTATAAGACAATCTTGAAAGCAAGGAAGTGAAACAAGATGACAGCTGGAGGGATACTGTATCTTTTAGAGCATTCCTATACTCTGGAATTTGAAGAACTTTGCAGGATCTTTATTTTTAATTTTTAAAAAGCCCTACAAAATTCAAAGTCCACCTTAAATCTTTTCTTTGACCATATTTGAATGTTTCTCTTTTGAATATTTGCTTTGTAATTTTTTCAGAGTCTGAGACAGTGTAATGTTTACATGTGCAACATCAACAACCCCCACAGCATTACCTTTCCATTTGGAATGGTGTTTGTTAGAAAGAACAGCTCGTGTTTACATTTGCAAAAGAAAAAAAAGGGGGGGAGGAAAAATTCATGGCTCCAGATATCTGTAGCTGATTAGAAAACTTCCCCTTGAAATATTTAGTTAGATTAGAGAGTGGATTATATTCTACTCCTCTGGTGGATTTGCACCGACACACTAATTGAAATGAAGACAGCTAATCTAATTTTAATTTCAATCCAGTGCCATAAATTGTTCCTTAAATGTAAAATATACCTGCTGATCTGTAAATATAGCAAGGTTCCTCCATCATTCCATTGGCTTGCTATTTAAAAATTCAATTAGGGCTAGAAAACCTTGGCCTTATTTCCATGTGCATGTTAGGGGGCTTTTGTTTGGTTATTTTCAAGGTAGAATGTGTGTGGAATGATCCATAAAATGAAATCAAACCAATATCTGGAAAGCTTAGAATATTGCTCATGATGTTGGCTCCTAATGAATCAATACTTCTAAAATCCCTCTTTTAGATGAAGTATCTCTAAAAGGGTTGGGTTAAGAAAGAAGGGGAGCAAATCCCCCTCACACACCACCACCAACCAACCCCCTGCTCTAACAGGAACCTGGATGCCAAAGGATTTTATGATCTTTTTCCTCTGTGCAACAAAGCAAAGTAATCAATGGTAGTAATAAAACCATAAACGAGACTGCAACTGACAAAAAGAGGGCTGAAGTCTTCGTCTTGTATAACATTAAGCAATCCTTGAGTGTCAGTATGGGGGAAAAATAAGTTTCCTGTTTTTAGAGACAAATAAATAAATAAATAAATAAAGGAACATAAAAAGAGAGCAAGGGACTGTGCAGCTTGTTATGAAGCTTCTGGCATGCGTCCCTCCCTATTCAATGCACATGCCTTTTCTATCCTGCAATAGTTGTCTTCTAAACTTGCAACACAACACGTTTAAGGCATAGTACACACATGGCATAGATACTAGCATGTAGATTTTGAAAATAGCCTTTGCTTTTCTTTGCTTTCTTCCTTTTCCCAGCTCTTTAACGTATCATACACAGGGAATCTATAGACACACAGAGATATACAGTCACTGGGAGAAAAGGTGTGTGTGGCAGGGAGTGGTGGTGGGAAGCACCAAAACGTTACCCTCGTCCCACACGCACACCCACACACAATTAGAGATGTACACAACAATGCATCTAATGTGCCTGTACACGTAGGAAGATAGGTAGGTTGGCAGATAAGCAGAGAAACAAACAGACTGATAGAAACAAGTGACGCTCATTTAAACCCGAATTACTCTGAAAAGTAGTGATATCCATTGTAAGACTTAAACAAATCAATTAAAGGGTTTTTGTTTTTTTCAAATGCACAGTTAACCTGAACTGATTGAAGGGAGCTCTCTTCTTCTTCTTCTTCTTCTTCTTCTTCTTCTTCTTCTTCTCTTCTTCTTCTTCTTCTTCTTCTTCTTCTTCTTCTTCTTCTTTGGGAGTTAGAGTTCTCTTGATAATGACTCCTCAGCCCAGTGCATATGTGTGTTTGTGTTCAGACTGCATAGCAATGTTTGTTTGTTTTTTAAATAAAATAAAAATACTCCAATGTAAATTAGGAATTCATTAAAAGTAACAGACCTTCGACAGCCCCCCACCCCACCCCACCCCACCCCACCCCCCCACCGCGTCTTTCTTGATTGGTTCGATTCACTGAAGGTAGCCTCTTCATTACATTTCCCCCCTTATAATAATCCTAATCGCAGACCCTTAAAAGTTCTGAGATGACGTGACTACAAGTGTTAAAAGGGGTTAGGATGCGGAAAGGGGTGGGTTATATAGGTCCTAAAGAGCTGTTTTGGAGAGACCTGTGTAAGTACCCAGTGACTTGGAGTGGAGAAAGTGGAGTGTTTTATTACTTTTCTAAACAGAAGAGAACTCCTAAAAGTCTGGTCGAATTATAGGGAAGAGAAAACAGCTGGCGCAAAGAAACTTAACATAGAACCTTTCTTAACATTTGGTTAGAAGGGAAAGAAGACGCTAGTAAATACACATCTAGGCAAGGCTTAGTGCTCTATTTGTCACATTCCTCTGCCTAGCATTTTTGGTGAAATGGAGATGATGATGGTGATTATGATCATTATCATTATTTTAATAAAAGCATTATTAAGATGTCTAGAATGCATTTGATCGAAGAAGGCAACTCTTCTCTCCTTCTCCCCTTTCCCACCTCTCTTGCAAACATGCACAGGGAAAGGGGTAGGTAGGACTCTTTCTGGTTAAATTGGTCTGCAAACAATTATGTAAACTCATCAGCAGAAGCAAGAACAGATGTTTTA
Organism: Shinisaurus crocodilurus; assembly: GCA_021292165.1. Lineage (NCBI taxonomy): Eukaryota > Metazoa > Chordata > Lepidosauria > Squamata > Shinisauridae > Shinisaurus > Shinisaurus crocodilurus. Next base: position 31,351,006 of record CM037881.1, read on the forward strand.
TTAAAACTGCTACACAGCAGTGAAAATATGCACAAGTCCTCGAGTAGTTCTTGAATAGCAGTTGGGTCTCTCCCCCCACCCTCGCCCCCCTGGAGTTAAAGAGCCCACAGAAAGCTGCAATAACATCCCCTCACTCATAAGCCGTTTTCCCCTTTTTGTTTTTACCCCGGATTTTACCCCCACACTGATGTTAAAAGAGAAAAATATGTCTCGTTAGAATTCGCTCCCCCTCTCTCTCAGCTGTAATTAGCGAATTGATGGACTGATTTAGAGAAAAGCTTCAAAAATGCACACTCAACACATGTGTTTTTTTTAATCCCCACTAATTGCTGAAAGGAAACAAGAGCTATCATTGAGCTCTCTCTCTCTCTCTCTCTCTCTCTCTCTCTCTCTCTCTCTCTCTCTCTCTCTCCTTGCAGCTCCAATAAGATGCTGTCAGATTCTAATTTTGTTGTGTGATCTGGAATGCAAATCCAGACGCGTTTGTTTAATTGTCTGTTTGTTTCAAGAGAGAGAGAAAGAGAGGGAGAGAGTGGTGGATTTTGTTAGATGTTAATGACAGGGTGGTCAGCTGAGACCATTAACGCAGGAGCAGCCCCCCCCCCAAACCCTTCACAAATTCTCACCCAGTCTGTTGCCTAGGTGTAGAAAACTGCTTATTCATAAATGCAGGTTGTGTCTGGTTGGCTTTAAATATGCATCCAAAGTTGCCCCAGGTCAAATGCGTTTGCTTACTGTTCATGTGTTCGATTAGCTTGCACTCTCTTGTGGGAAAGTTTGTTATTATTCATTGATAGATTAATAAGAACTGCCCCCTCCTCCAAATGCCCACCACACACACACACACTGTTTATAATATGTACTCATATCTGATCTATATATATAATACCAGTCTGCACTCATTCCATGTACCTTGAGGCGGAAGAGTCAAATTGTTGCTGTAACCATGTACGTGTGTGTGTGTGTGTGTGTGTATGCGGATCTATATATGTGTATATGTTTTTACATATAATGCATACATTTCAAAGTAAGACATTCACACTTGGTGATTCACATTTTTTGTGGTAAAAAAGAGCCTTTATGTATAAATGTATTGAAAACAGAAGGACGACATGATCATACGAATAAATAAGCATTGAATGAGGTCATAAGTTTGTATGCGAGAAACACGGATTTTTAGGTTGTTCTACACGTGGCATCTTATGCTGGATACCTCATTTCAGCTGATCTCACCTTATATATGTTATCTCGGCCTTTTCAGACTTGACATTTATTACAGGCGGGACCTTCTTGCCTTGTAATTATTTATTTAGAGCGTTTGCACTCGAGTTATCCCTGCTCCTACAGAATAACCTTCTTAATCAAATGTTGCCTCTGCCCGTAAATAAGTAAAGAATAATATATAAAAATAGCTAACCCAGAATATATGGCACATAAACGCCACAAGCCAATTGTGCCTGACTGATAACGTTTGCATTGTTTTGAACCATCCCTTATATTACAGTAATTACATTTTGATTATTTTAAGTATGCGGACTACTAGTTTCACTCAGGGCAAACCCCCCACCCCCCTTTTTGTCATAACATTGCTTAAACTTTATTCCAGCATTGCTGGAATAAAGGCTTGGTGAGGTTTAATTACCACAGAATTAATTCTTGTTGACCAAAATACACAGATAAATAGTTAGCAATAATAGTAACTGGAGATCTTTCTTTCATTCATTATGTTTTTGCCCCATATCCTTCTAAGTAAGAACATTTTATTTTTCTTCCCCCTATCAAAGAAATTCCGCATCTGCGGTTGGGCCTGCAAAATCCTTCACTGTAAGGAGAAAGAATCAAAACTTTCGGTTTAAAATACACGAATGCAAATCTCTCACGGTTAGGTGAAGTCCTGGTTTGTTTGTGATTGTATTGCTGTGACTCTATAACTAATGGAAAAGCAGTTTATAACTTAATTTTCCCCCAGGAAATCTTGGTTGCTGCTGCCCCACTCCATATGAAGCCCCACATGGGCCAAATTCTCTCTCTCTCTCTCTCTCTCTCTCTCTCTCTCTCTCTCTCTCTCACACACACACACACACACACACACACACAGACTCCAGCCAGTGTTATGGTCCAAAAGTGAAAATTTGTAACCTGAAAATTGCACAATCCGAACACTTGCTGGAAAGCAATGGTTTCAAATGGGGAGGGGGGGGGAGAAAAGATGGGGTTGGGGGAGGGAAGGCAATCACCTAAACATTACACACATTGAGCGGGGGATGGGAAATCTGGGGAATGTCAAAACACAGATCTGAGATAGGCAAAACAATTTTGCCTGGCGGTGGCGGTGGGAAGAGAAAATGCTTTTTAATAACGTTTGATAGAAACGTGTTGCCCGTTCTTCATAAGGGATCCAAGTTCTTTTCTGACGTTCTTAAGCATTTATGTAGATTTCCCCACCCTCTTTCCTAGCCAAGACGTTGCTGACGCCTAAACCATACATGCCATGTACGTGTCTAGTTGTTTGTTTGTTTATCTATTTCTCTTTTATTCCAGATCTCTTGGTTGTACCTCCTTTCCAACGTCCCAAACCTTCGGGGCTCATAAGCGGAACTGCACTGCACTGTTATTTTCAAGTAACAACGTTGCCTTCTGCATTTGCCTCCACTGTAGCTCTGGGTTAAATTTTGGTCAATTAAAAGGCGCTTCTTCTAATCAGCGACTCTAATTGGGGATTTTGTGAGGGTGAGGGGCTGCGGAGTCTGACAGCTCGTCTTACCTGAGTGCATTTGGCAGCGTATTATTATTATTATTATTATTATTATTATTATTATTATTATTATTATTATTATTATTATTATTTCACTTCCATGTAATTAAAACAAAAAGATGTCGTGCCCCGATGCTGACTGTGGCGGAGATAACAATATTGTTGGTTGGTCGGGCCCATGGAAGCTTTTCGCTGGCTCCTGTGCGCTGTCTATTACGGGTCCGGTAGCACTGCAAACTTCACCAAAGAATGTTCAGTTTAAAGAACTTTATGGTTGACTTGGATTACTCCGTTTTATGGCACGGAAATGTTCCGTACAATGGCCCCCCTCCTTCCTTTTGACATTCGGAGAGTTGCGGTCGTGACGTCACACCGAGTTGTCATGGAGAATAGCTACCGGCTTAAAAATTATAAAGCGTGATATTATAGAGCAACATAAAATATGGATATAAGCAACTACTTACGCCCGTGAACAGATTAAACAAAGAAGAATATGATTTTAATACGTTCAGGAAGAATAATTCAACCATGAGAAATGGTTGTCATTATCTATGAGTTCTTATTTTATTTTATTGTTTGCACATGGGGGTGGGAGAGAGGGAAAAATTAATCTCAGGACGCCAGGAAGAAAAGAAAAAAGGAGGAGGAGGAGGAGGAGGAGAAGAAGCAGAAGCAGAAGCAGAAGCAAGAGAAGAGTCAGGGCACAATATTAGTTGCTTTAATGATGTGTGTTTTTAAAAGAGGTGATCACTTAGACCGAATTAAACTATATATTTGGAGAGGCAATCCTTTTTGCACTTTAGGAAACGGAGGCAATTTGCATAACCTTTAATGGAGCCACAATTTCATATTTTAAGATCTGCTTAAATACACCCATTCTTTCTCTAGGAAGGGAGGGAGCAGTGGTGTCCCGGAGCTGACGCGCTTTATCTATTTTTATGAATGCCTGAACACTGGAAGTGATTTAAAACACGGCGTTCTAGAGTGAGAGGCGGCGGCGGCGGCGGCGGCGGCGGAGAGTGGGGGGAGGCTTTAAACAACAGCCGAACAGGCGACCAAGAAATTTCCAGTGAATAGATACCATCTCAAGCAGCCGACTCCCAAACAGCTTTGAGAGACCAAACTTTTTAAAGTACGAACTGTCCATCCAGAACCTTAATAGGGGGCTGTTTATGGGACAGCAGCAAAAGGAATGGGCGGAGGAGACGGCCTTTGCTTGCAAGTAGTAAAAATCCCTGCGATTCCGGCTTTTATGGCAGACCAGACTCCCCCCCCCCCAGCATTTGAACTCTCCAGTCGTGAAATAAGGTTATTTTGACCTTACTCTTTCTCCCCCTATTTCTCCCACTACCCAACTCCCATCCTCCGAAAGAATTGGGGGCTGCGGGGCGAGTGGGGGGAGGGAGAGAAGAGGAGATCGAATTGGAAAAATGTTGGCTTGCCAACTTTCAGTCACTTGGTGGCAGTATACAAAACAAGTAAACAAAAAAAAAGGAAAGAAAAGAAAAGAAAAGAAAGAAAGCCGCAATTAAAAGAAAGGGACGGAGAGAAAAAGCAAAAGTATCACCACCCATAACACGCACGATATAAAAAGGTGGGTGCGTGAGAGTGTCTACACACACACACACACACACACACACACACACACCATTCGTGACTGCTTAAATTAAGGAGAACATCTAAAAGAACGAACCAAAGAACTTTCGTCCACCCAAACAACCTGGTGAAGTTGATACACTAGGTAAAAAGCCCCGTGGCCACCAACTGAGCTTATTTTCAAGCGAAGGGCGCGGCGGCAGCCTTTACCCCGACTAACCCCCCCCCCCCCTGGATTCCGACCACGAAACCAGCGGGACTTGCTGCATCCAAGTAATGCGTTTAGGAGGAGTGAAAAAGCCTTAAGCCTCTAGCTGTTTTAGATTTAGATTTCTAGCTGGGCGGTCTAAAACTATTAACTGCTATTAATTTATTGAAAAGCGGCTGTGGCTTGCCACAAAGCTGTTGCCACACGAAATCTAGTCGGTGTGCAAAGTGCCAGAGAAGGACGATTTGGGGGCAATGCACAAATCTCATTGAAATCACTGGCAGGAATCTAGTGGATTTTCACCGAGTGGGGCTGCACCCTAGGTTTCATTGATTTGTGGGTTCCCCCCTTCCCATTACAGGTTTATTTTATACACGCAGGGCACAGGGTGTACACACACTCACACAGACAACCGTAAACGTAAACGATACTATGTTCATTATCCGAAATAAACTTCAGTGAATCTGATGGATTCAAGCCTGGCACATGATTTCGCAACACCTGGCTCTCCATATCCATTTCAATGCTCAAAATAGCCACATGGTTTATCTCTTTCTATCCCACCCACCCCACTCCCCAAACTTCATCCCGTACTACCCCAACCAGTCAGGCAGAATGTCATAGAAAACATAAGCAGGTCTGAGCATATGGACTCCCCCACGGACACCTTCTCTCGAGGCTGCAAATTCAAACATGACTCTTTCCAGATCTGTACATTTTGATTCAGCCACGGAACTGGATGTAATGTCGAAATTCTTTTAAAGCCCAAATGAATTTGGGCTGTAAAACTCCAGCCAAGGAACTTCGTTTTGCTCTGTAAGACCACTCCAAGCAAAAGACTGAAGGACTGAGGCATTATTGAAATGCACGCAGACACAAACACACTGATAATTCCTGTATGTGCGTGTGTCTGTATAATATATATATATATATATATATACATGTGTGTGTATTCCTTCCTTTGGTTCACAAATACACTTCCTTATTCTACCAATGGCCCTCCTGCATTGTTTTCTTCTTCAAAATACTATTTTGCTTCTGTGATCATTCTTTTTAACTTCGGCCATAACCCGAGCTTTGCTTTTGACCAATGAATTAGCCTTTTTAAATTATTATTTAAAATTGACTTCACTCACAAAATGTATGGCCAGGATAAGGGGGGAAAATAAGACTATTAATATTCCAAATTGGTTTCAAAGGACTGAAGTACCTGCTTAAATAATCTCCCATTGAAACGAATGGTCAGTGCTGGAGAGAATGTGCTAAGTCCCAAATACACACATGCACACACGCACGCGCACGCACGCACGCACAACCACCAGAATCACTCACCACGAAACCACTGAAAAGAGAATATTCTCATCCCCCCCACCTCACTTTTTTATTTTTAGAAACCGTTCAAAGTTAGGGCTTTCGATATTGCTGCTGCTTTACAGTCAGAATTTAATAATTCTTTTCAGCAAAGTGGCCCTGTTACTTCTGTTGCTTGTTGTGTGTGTTTTAAACTTTGACCCCTGATTTAAGAAATCGTGATTACACCCTATGCCTTAACTCACAGCTGCCCATACACACACCGTTAACATCTCGCCCCCCTCTATCTATGGAACGGAATGTAAATCAGTGTATTACATCTTTAAAGTATATTATTACTATTATTATTGCAGTTGTCATTTTTAAAAACTTTGACTCATTATCACTGGTAGCCCCTCACTCCTCTGCCAGCCCCTTTCTTCCCTCTATTTTTCTCTCTGGTTCTGAGTTGACAAATAGATAATAGATAATAGTTTGGATATTATTATTATTATTATTATTATTATTATTATTATTGGTAGTGATCGTCTTTCATCATTGGTTTTGTTGCTACTACAAAATGTCTTATTGGTACTGTAGTTGTAAAACTGTACAGTTCTTTGCAGCTGTTTTTATTAATGCCCTATCCACCTTTTAATAAATATATATGATTTATATTTCCGTGTCAAATTTGTGGTTTTCAGTTTTCACATTTACTACAGTGTTTATGATACCTATCAAGGATTAAATGCTATGCCAGGGGCCAACATAACTATCATGCTATCAGATGTTGGTTCTGTATGATGCCAACAATCTATTTCTCTTCTTTCCTGAACTTGCATGTCAATCATGCTTGGGTCTTTTCACTATAACCCCTAGTCTATGGTGATGTTCTAGATAAAAGAAGCAATTCATTTCTTTTAGTCTGTAAAATGCAGAGAGTATAAATCAGATTCTTATTCTTCCTTTTATATCTCCTCAAATGTTCTGAGTTTATGGACAACGGCAATATGTCAGTTTAAAGACAGAAATCAATACATTAAAATATATTTGGTATGGGCAATCCTCTGCCCTAAGAGAGAGGTGATTGTTACACAAGACTGGAGCAAAAGACACACCAATAACTTTTTATAACTCAGATTCTTAGTTATAAGAGCCTAAGAAATCTGAGAGGTTCTCCTCTGAGAGAGTGATTCTCCCAACAAGCCTCACTACACAGGAGAAAACAGACACAGGAGAAAACAGAAACACTGAAGAGGAGGAGGAGGAGGAGGAGGAGGAGGAGGAGGAGGAGGAGGAGAGAAGGCACCTCGACAATCACGTGGTTCAAACAATCATTGTTTGCTCATTAAAAAATAAATAAATACCACGATCCTATTTACACCACAGCAATGGCACCAGCAACACAATATCAATATTCACCCAATCCAATGGAGGCAGGGCGCATGTTACTCCACACCTAAGCCCAGTTCCTTGCAAGCAAGGAAGCCACATGGGTTTCTTTCGACACCCCTAAAACGAAACACATTTATAAAGAGGCTAAGCCATTCCCATTGACTGGAGTGGCTTCCTCCCATTTATGGACGCATAGGCAGCAAACCAAGGTAATTTACCCCCAAGTATATGTGCAGCCCACATTTAGAACAAGTGTATTCCGAATGGATCATAGGTCATGTCCCAGAAACAAAATCAGATGCATACTTATCTATCATGTACGGATCCATCTGTCTACCTTTCTATCTATCTATGCATATACATATATACCACACTTACCACTTGCTGTGTTTTTGCTTCTTTTATTTACAGCCCTAAAAGGTTTGTTGGTGGCTGCTGCTCCTGCTGCTGCTTCCCCTAAGAATAAGAGGACTGGCACAATCGGATGCATTTGATCAGATTTCTCTGAACGCCAATCCACAGGAAAAGGACAGCTACTTTTGCCACTTTAATAAACAATAGTCATTCATGGCAATGCACGCAGCGATCCCCGCTAGAAAGAAGTCGTTTCAAAAAAGGAGCCCCGCGTGCAGTGGCCAATTTAATTGCGGCGAGGCCTTTATAAACCTCGATGGAGAATGTGTTAAATATTTCATTAAGGAATCCGGCTGAAGGATCTAAAAATGAGAGACAAACAGGGTGCCGTTCCAAAGATTTGCATTTCCACATATTGTATTAATATTGGCAAGGGGAAGCCATTTATAATGCTTCAGGAAGGGACCTCGGTCTTTGTTCCCCTCCCCCACCCTTTTGTCGTAAGCCTGATCGTCTCCGCGTTTGTTTGGTATTATTTTGCTTTGATTAGTTTGTAAGAATCGGAATATAGCCCGCACCCACATTAATTGAGGAAAGTCCAGACGAGTAGGTATCAGTAATCACCGAAATGTTGGCATAATATTTTCTGCCTCTCTCGTTTGAACAGTGGGTGCCTTTCAATATATAAATATATTTTGGGGGAGGGGGTTTAGAAAGGGAAAGAAAGAGAGACAGAGAGAGAAAGAGAGAGAGAAAGAAAGAAAGAAAGGGGAATCTCATCTAGTTTTCCAAAACGTTGGAAAGGAAACCTCTTAATCAAAGTTATAACTCTACAAAAACAAGTAACGAATACATTCAGCTGTTTCCATACACCGTGCATTGAAAACAGACGAGTCACTGCAACTTGTAAAATATCGGAATGGACAAATCCAAACAAAGCAGGTTAAACTATTGAAACAGCTACCAAACCATATCGAGAGATAAAGAAAGCCAGGATTAATGCTTGTTATATTGGACAGCACCTTTAGGCTGACACCGCAGCCTTGTAAGAGAAACACGCAAAAAATGGGGAAGACCCACTTCTAAAAATAGACTAAAATTCACTTCTCAAAGGATGAGCGTCCAGCAAAGCCAATTGAAACCATGTGTGGGGGGGCGGGGGAGGAGTGGAAAGGTAAGGAACCTCCTGATACACAACAAATAGAGCCAACCCATAATTGCTCATTAAAAATGGCACTCCTGCTTGCCTTCTCGCTCGCTGTACACCAGGGGGGCTTCTCTCTACGCCGTTTCCTGGATTACATACTGCGCATGTGCTTGAAGTACCCACTGCGCTCCATTGCTCTTATGAAAAGTTGCTATTGTTGGGTTTTTTGTTTGTTTGGGGTTTTTTTTTTTGTTGTTGTTGTTTAAAAGAACTTTTTTAAAAATTGGATTCAATGACCTTATGCCCAATCTGCTGCTCGATCCAGACATGCTCCTTGATTTTAACCAGTGGACTGTACTATCACAAGCTTTTTCTCTCCCTCCCCCCCCCCCGCTTCCTTTCCCGGAGCCCTCCCGCCATACTCCCCACCCTAGTAAACACTGCACCATTGTAAAGGGGAGGCAGACTGCAGCCGGCATCCTCCGGTCTCCAGCAAACCAGACCGCAGTGACATCACCACTCGCAAACCCGTTTCCCCCCCGAATTAACCACATTCGCGCCGATCCTTCCTGATCATATTCTGTCATAAGCAGGCTACACCCCTCTTTTCGTCTGCTTCGCGAAAACGATGCATCATTATCTTTAACACCCATCGCCATGGATCATTAGTTACACATTTTAGCCAATAAGGGAACACTTACCAGAGTCTCTCTCCCCTTTCTCTCTCTTTCTCTCTCCCTCTCTCTCTCTCCCTCTCTCTCTTTCTTTTCTGCCTCTTTTCTGTTCCGCTGACGCTGCGTTCAGCTCCACAGAAATATATTTTTTTTAAAAAAGAGAGAAACAAAAAGGAAAAAGGAAAAAAGAAAAAGAAAAAAAAGAAAGGAAAGAAAGAAAAGAAACCAAAACGTAAAATAGTCCTTCTCTTTTTGAACATGGCATGGGGGTAAGGGGAGAAGACTGGGCTCGCATATCTTTTTTTTTTCCCCTTAAAAAAAAATTAAAGGTATTTACAACTCCTTGTCCCCCTCCTCATTGCATCCTCCCAAGGAACTGTGTTGCGTTTTGCCCCTAGGGGTGGAGAATGGGAGGAGGAGGAGGCAACCAGCCGCAGCAGTAAACTCATTATTCCTAAAATGCCCAGAGCAACCAACAATTCCAACCCCAAGGAAAAAAAAAAAAGAGGAAAGGAAAAAAAGAACAGAGACAATTCGAGATTCCTCCCACCCGCCCTCCCCGCAAAAAATACTAATAATAATTAAAGGGAAAAAAAATACAGATACCATCGTACCCCCGTTTCACTGGCACAGCTTGGACTGTTAAAGGAAGGACTACTGCGAAAGAGTCATAAGAGAAACCACAATAAAAAGTTCACGTTCATGGATGGAGTCCACATGACTTCCTGTGGCCAATCCAACTTGTGATTCAGTCGTAAACTTTTATTGCTCAGCTGTAAATTTTCTGCAAACAACCAAGAATGCGTTGCATTTTTGTGACGAGTGCAAATGCTCTTCTCTGTCGCCATGTTTATAGAATTCTTCTTTCTATATATCTACATGTGTGTGTGTGTATATATATGCGTGTGCGCGCGCGCGCGTGTAGATTATATATATATAATACACACACACACAGGCACACACACACACACACACACACACACACTTTGCTTCCAAAGTATTCCTTTTCTCACCCCCAATTTTTGCTCATTAAAAGACATTAATGCCGGATACATTTGGAGAGATCTGACAGAGGAAGAAGAGGGACTGCTTTCGTTTTTTAAGCTTATTTATTCATTCCTTACAAAAAAGAAAACAAGCGAATATGCGGTGGGGGGGGGACTGGGGCGGGGACGGGGGGGGGAGTGGATGCTGGGTGCCCATCATGCAATGCTCCTCTTCCTATTGTTGCTGCTAATTTCCTTATTGTTTCCATTCTGGCTCTTATTTGCTTATTCAAGTGGCAAAGCCACACCAGGGCCACGCTCCCCCACCCTCTGATTTTCAGATGTCCGGATTGCACCTTACATGCAACATGAGGATACCAACAGGAAAAGGGGGGGATAAACTGAACAGATAGATAGATACATATGCATATGCATATGCATATGCATATAGATATAGATATAGATATAGATACAGAGATATAGACACACACACATACGCACGCGCGCGCGCACACACATACACATATACCGGTCTACTGAAGAAGACTTATCCCACCCCCCACCCCGCACCGCCAAAGTCTCAACTTAAACTCCTTGCGGACCTTCTCCCCAACAGTATCGCTCCTAGTACAAGGTGCGTCCTCGATGACACTTGCAAAACCTGTCATTTTCATTCTCGTAACTTCCACATTTTCACTCTTCTTGAGAATCCAGATATCATCTATATGATACCGAGGTAACTCCTAAGTCCCAACCCATGTTCACTGGGCGCTCACACACCAGTTTTAGACTTCGTCTTAACTGCGAGATGGATCGGGTTTTATATTCACACACACACACACACACACACAACCACACACAACCACACACACACACACACACACACACACACCACAGCCCAAAATGGGACAACTGGTCCCCCAGGTGGCGTTCAAATCCCCCAAATGGTGAGCGGGACTTTCAAAACGGGGCGCTTTTCAGCATTACTTGATTCCGACTTAATATGACACGCATTGGGTATGTTCATCATTCGGGACCGGTAGAATTTCTCAATATTTGATCACAAGGAGTCAGGCGGCCTCCCCCCCCCCCCCCAATGTTACACTAAGATTTAACTCTTGGACGTGCATTTGTATTAGTATTACAACAGTGAAATTTTGGGGCTATGGCTAAAAACATTTATTTGAATTAGGGCAGACTCTGATGACTGATAGAAGGCTATCTGAGAAAACCAAGAAACCTCAATAAATAATTGCCCTTTAGACTTTCTAGTTTAGAGTAAGCGGTAGTATAGAGATAGATATCTAGATAGATGTCTATATGGAGATCGAAATCTAGATAGATATCTAGATAGACAAGATAGATAGATAGATAGATAGATAGATATAGATAGATATTCTCTCTTGAAAATGTAAACATTGATAACTGAGGAAGCACCTATAAAAATAAGTCATAATCTGAGAGGGCAAATAGAAATTGGAGTGAGGAAAGATTTGGAGAGGAAATCTACCTTTTATCCTAATATCAGTCAGGCTTTACCTGCATTCCGGTGGATTTTAATAGGGTTGGATTGCACTCACGCATTTCTTTTTATTTTGCATGGCAGCTGACTTTTCTTTTTACGTTTCAAAATTCTTCTTTGGGGGAAAGAAGGGTGTGTTTCTCAGTATACGTGCGAGTGTGTGTCTGTCTGAAACCACATTATAGGTTGTAATCCAACCGGATGGAAGGGAAATTACTTTTTTCACTTTACAAACCGCCAATAAATTTTATAACAGGTAGTTAAAAGTTACGACGAGGAAGGAACCGTCACAACAGTGGCTCTGGAGACAATGGACTCTCCATTTTCTAGGGAGAAAGGGGTCCATAAAGAGAGCAGGAAATTTCATCTCTCCACCAAGAGCATAACCTGTCCTGCACAGTTTTCATCCATTCCAAAATAGAGTTCCGACACATCATCCCACTCCCTTTCTTTTGTTTCTATTCCGCAGAGAGCAGGCAATTTTATCTCTCCATCAAGAGCATAACCTGTCCTGCACAGTTTTCATCCATTGCAAAGCAGAGCTCCGACACATTTTCCTCCTTTTCTTTTGTTTCTGCTCTACATTCCCTTCATAGAAGTCCCCTGCTCCTGGAAATTGCGGCATACTCCTTTCCTTTAGGTGATGCGGTTATTACTTCGCATCTGGTTGCGGGAAGTGGAGGGGAAGAGATTGAAAGGCTACCTACCTTTTGCAAGATGAAAACTAGATTACCAACTTAGTTGAAGTTGAACAGGAAGGAAGGAGAGAGAGAAAAGAAAGAAAGAAGGAAGGAAGGAAAGAAAGAAAGAAGAAGAGCTGGATGGGGGGAAAGATAGAAAATTAACTTCTCTCCGTCTTCACCTGGAAACTTTCCCCCTTCAGATTATTCTCAACCTCTGTCTGAAAACCTGGGCCTCTAAACTTCTCTCTCTCTCTCTCTCTCTCTCTCTCTGTGTGTGTGTGTGTGTGTGTAAAATATCATTTGTGTACATTTCCAAGCATCGACTCAAAACTATTCTGCCCACCACCACCCCGCCCGCTTAATGGGTGCATTATCATGTAACGGCTGCTGTGATTAGAATAATAAATTAAGAGAAAATGAGCAATATGCTCCAGTGCAGCTTTTCGAGAAATTATATTTTTCACAAATCACAAATGGAGGTTTGAAGGAATTTTGATTGGCTAATAAAAAAAAAAAGCGCAGAATAGGATGATATTTCTTACTCCAGGCGGGTGGATGAATCTCATTTCAGTAATACTGAAGTAATGATCATTTCCGAATCAGCCACTTTGTGAAAAGCGTAATCCTCTTTCAAATTACTTCGCCCCATAAAAATGGCCCTTTCCCTCTCTCTTCCCCCCTTCAAATGATGAAGTGATTACTAAAATTTTTTTTTTTAAAAAAAGTGTGTCATCTAAAGATGCGACTTGGTTGTATTGACTATAAGCCATAAACATTTCCCCCAATGTAACAGCTTTTCCTTGCAATTTCAATAATTTAACTCCTAACCCCATGATTGATAAGTCTCGTTCGGGAGATTCCTTCAAATCAAACCACTTAGGAATGTGGACTTAAATATGATGGATAGAGTGCAGATACAGCTCTTTTTTTCCCTTTTTGCCCCCCCCCATTTCAATTCCCTTATTTTGAAATTAACTAAGTTTTCTCGCCTCTTCTTGCAGCTTCTTAAAATCACTGCAGAATTGTCTATCCAGTGACTTCATTAAGCCTTTGGGGATGAGGTTGAAGGAGAGAAAGAAAATTATCTGTAAAGCTAACACGTTTGAGTTAGTTACCCAGATGATAAGATGCTCTCAAGCTTGGTTTTGAAAGATTTGGGTCAACTTTTAGTTCAACCCACAGAAGGTGATGGCCAGTGAGACACATAAGCTCTGAATACACACAGGCACACACACATATACATATATATACATGCACACACACACACACACACACACACCACACATACACACATGTTTGTGTGAACATACATATACGCATATATAGATAGGCCTGGCCTGGCCTTAGTTATGGTGAGTAATAAAATGGCTTACCTTTCTACTCTGCAGCCTCATAAAGTCTATACAATGGCAAGCTTTATTGTCCATCCCTCGCAAAGAGCAGGAGAATTGATGGAATCTAGGATGTCCACCCAAGGATATGCGATTTAATTTAAGGGGTGTGTGCCTTCATGGACAAGAGCGATGACTTTGTGTTGTGGATTCGAATTCTACCACAGCTGGTGCAAAAGTCTGCCTTTATTATGTGCATATTATGGCACTGTACACAATCATTAAAAATGTCATATTTTCTCCTAATCGAAGAACATACTTCTAACTAGGATTTTGAAAGATGCATAGCCACCCTCCATTCATCATCGTAGGAGCGTGCATTATGCTATAAAAGAGTGTGCCTTTTGCGTTTGGAGAAGCATGTTCCTCTGCAGGCAACCTGCTCTAGACTTCTGTTATTTTTCAGGTTCACGAGTTCCTTGTGGCACCGAAGCAACTACCTTCAGAGAATCCATTGAATATTGGAGCATAGCCACAACCTCTCCCAGATCTCTAAACACAAATACAGGCGCTCTGCTGGAATAATCAAAAACTGAGAGGTACAGACATATGGATACAGGGTAAATACATCACACCACCTTTCCCCTTGTACAGTTGTCAAGCACCTCTCTCTCTCTCTCTCTCTCTCTCTCTCTCACACACACACACACACACACACACACTTCAGTCATTTAAACAGTTAAGGACTTCATGACTGGTTTTTTTTCTGGAAGTCAAAAATGTTCCCAACCACGCAGTATCTTTTCCAGATTCAGTTCACTAAGCCAGAATGTATCTTAGGAATCTTGCAATGCCTTATCTGGGGTATCAGTGTAAACAACTTGTCCACTTTCATACCAAATACCGATATAGGATATAGTCCATTTCACAGCAAACCAGATATAGGAATACCTCTCTCTCTCTCTCTCTCTCTCTCTCTCTCTCTCTCTCTCTCTCTCCCCCTCTCATACTCATGCATCTATATCTATGCATACAGACAGACAGACAGACATATGGAAAGGGAGAAAGAGAGAACACACAAACACATGCATAAATATACTTGCCAACTGTATTTTGTCAAGTAAAGAGTGTGTGGAGTGGTATGTGTGTGTTTGCATGCACACACGCACACACACACACACATACAGTGGAAAATATTATTTAGAACGTTCCTTCAGTTTTCTGATTGTGTTCCTGTGCAGCCAGAGTATGCCTTATAAAGAAGCACATTACATCGCAAAACACATTTTAATGCCTCTGTAATGTCTCCTTTCAATCGCTTTGTGTTAGGGCTGGGCAGGGACCTAAGAAACGCTGATTCCTTCGGTCCATTTCCATCTTTGCGCACGAATACACCCCCACCGCCCAATATTACATGTGAAATACTAGACTATGACATTTTCAATGGAACCCCCCACCCCCATGAATGCCAGTGAAAGGAAAATATTTCCTGTGAGTATGGTTTAAACATGCAAGAAGAAGATGAAGACGAGGGGCATATATTTATAGACTTTACAGAAAATAAAGAAGTTTAATAGTAATAGAGGTAATAATTTGGAAGCCAGCAACATACTGTAAAGCTAAATTTGGACTTGGGGGGAAGTGGAATAATCTGTAGGAGGAGTTTTCATAAATCCATGTGCGGATACTGGATTGTTTGTGTTACGTGAATCCTAGACGTATTTACTAGGAAGTAAGTTCTTCCCTGTTCAACGAGGCTTACTCCCTAGCTGGCGCCTTCTTTACGATTGCAGCCGAAGAGATTTTCTCGCATGGATCCATAATACCAGCTCTTGGTCATAATATGAGAGGGCGCAACCCGCCTTGGTTCGGTTTACTCAGTGGCTGTCTAGATACTGAACCGCATGTGATCCCACATCTCACGGCTCCTCGTGGTTCCAACTCAATGTAATTAGGATCTTAAACCCAAGTGCTAACTTAACGCCTTGTTTCTTTGGAAGTGGAAAGCTGGGTCTTGGTTTTGAACTGTTAGGTAACTTGAACGTATGAATAGTCCACTGGTATCCACCAGGACTTCCTGAGTTAGTGGGTGTGTATGTATGGGTTCAAAGAATTGCCAAGTGATTTGAGAAGTCTTGATCCTTTTTTCCCCCTTATTTTTTTATTGTTTATTTACGTAATGTCTCACGTATACAATACAAATCCACGGGTGCCAGAATTGGATTTCTGGCAGAAATTGCTACATTCAGAGTTTTGAACACGCAGAGGACTATGGTTTACATAAAACAAATGACATATTTGTGTGTGTGTAATTCGAGCATGTTGCATTAACAGATAAGTCAAGACAAATAGATAACTATACATTCAGTGCAATTTAAGTCCTAAACTACATTATAAGCACAATAAAATAGTACAATACTGTGCGTTCTTATCTAGGCAGTTTCAGTTGTTGGGATTTTTTTTTTCCAGGAAAAATAAGCAGCAACATACGACAACAAAACCGCGTTACAAATACTTTCAAAGCATGACTCCTTCTATAGGTAGTGATAAGATACATTACAATGTTTTTTGTATTTTTATTTTTTTCATTATTATTATTATTATCATTATCATCATTATGTTCTGCTACTTAGTAGCTTGCATTAGGGCAATACACAACTATTTAAAAAATGATTTCGACTTAGTTGGTTGCTGTTTTTTGTTTGTTTGTTTGTTTGTTTTGTTTTGCTTTTTAAGTATGTGTAAGCCCCCACCTTGTTGCTAATAGATGGTTATTGCAGGTTTCCCATTAGGTAGTATGTTAAGAATTTCGAGTGCTCACACAAGTAATCTAGTAAACAACGCCCATAGAAAAACATTAGATAGTTCCATGCCCTTCACAGCTATCCTAAACATATTTACTGAAACTTAAGCCCCACTGATTTTAGTGCGGACTTCTTCCCAAGTTAAGATGCCTAATGGTGACAACCTTTGGCTGCCAAACCACAGGGCGTATATAGGTAGATGCTACGTACACGTATATTCATAGATAACTAGTAAGCATGTGGATCTGTCTTCAGGCATCTGTCAAGCCTCCATCTCCCCCCCCCCCCACGTCCTTCAGTAGGTACCGACTGACAGTTAAACCTTAAAATCATAAATGGACCTCAGCATGGAAGAATACATAGGTAGATAGGATTGCTGTTGGGGTTTTTTTTTTTTTGTTTTTTTTTTTTTAAGTTAAGATTAAGCACAAAGCATTTTCATACCCTCCCGCCTTACTTCCAGCCCCCTTTACATTATTAAACTTGGAGTGGGGGTGGGGGGAGGGAAGGTCCAGAAGAAACAGGAGTCCTTCCTATTCCAAATAAATACATAAGATGCAGGTATTTGTTAAATAACTGGAATATAGCAAGGGGGCGGGGTTACTGCTGCTGGTGATGGTGTTGAGATCCATTTGTATGGAAATGCTGGGCATGGACAGGGTTGTAGTCAATCCAGTTCTCTGATTTATTTTATTGGAAGGGGGGAAAATAAACATTTTTAAAAAAACAAGAATAAAACCCAAAATGTTTAAAAACGCTGATATGGGGGGGGGGAGTAGGGGAAGTTCTATGACAATAAAAAAAGGGGGCTACAACTGTTTGACAGGTAGTTACTGTTGTGTGTGAGTCTCTCCATTCTATACTCTATAAAAGCGAATGACCGTCGTAAACATCTCGATTTATCATCTGCCATAAAACGAGGACTTCAAGGAGCTGAGAGGGCTCAGTCCTTGCTTTCTTCTTTTTCCTCCTCTTCTTTTTCCTCTTCCTCGTTAGTTTCCTCCTCCGTTTTCTCCTCATCCCTGGCTCCGGGGAGTTTATCCTTGTTGTTTTCTTTCTTCCATTTCATCCTCCTGTTCTGGAACCATATCTTGACCTGCCTCTCTGTCAGTCCCAGGGCGTGAGAGACCTCAATACGCCGCTTCCGTGTCAAATAGGGGTTGAAGAGGAACTCCTTCTCCAGCTCCAAGGTCTGATACCGGCTGTAAGTCTGCCTGCCACTGCGCCTTCCGGGAGCTGTGGAACAGCAACAACCGAAAAAGATAGAAATAATATATATATATATATATAAGTCGTTAGGGTCTCTTCTCTTTGCTTTGATTCTGCCTCCATCTCCCCTAAAGGCAAATTGGCTATTCCCCCCCCCCAAACTCCTGCAGCCCTTGTAGCATTCCAGCGGTCAAATGAATGAAACCATTAATTTAAATAAAATAGCAAGGGTAATCGGAGTTCTCAAGCAGCCACTTCCCCTAACCCCCCCCCCCGCCACTTCTCTGTATGTGCAATATTTACTTTTGACTTCCGAGTGCAAATACAGCTCTTAAAAAGATTGCCTCCTTGTTTCTCAGACTTTCTGGGTAAAGCCCAGGACAGGCATTTCAGGAGCTATTTCTTTCTTCTTCTTTTTTGTTTATTTGTGTGGGCTTTTTCTTTTTTTAAAAAAAAATGTGCTTCTGCTATTTGTGGGAGTGTCTTCTTATGCATCCATATGCATGGCTGTAACAACACACACACACACACACACACACACATTGAGAATGTACTCAAAGCAAATCCCATAACAATGATTGTATACTACAGTAAATATATATATATGCTATAGTACGTATATTTCTGCTTTATGTACACTATTGTATAAAACTTCATGGATAACCTGTTCTTGAAATTGTTCTACTAGAGGTTTGCTTAGAAGCCCAAATCGTCACTCATAACAATAACTTCTGATCTTTTACTCTGTCCTAATATGCCTGATTTGAGGACTTTCTGGGCCATATTCGAGCCCTCCTTGCTGGACCACTGTGTTCTAAAGAAGGAGGGACATTATGGTTAAACCTGTCTTTTAATTTCCCTCTTAAAGACAACCTAGCCTTCATGTGTTTTGAATTAAAAAGCCTTCTAAGTTAAATTATACGAGGGTAAAACTTGTCCTGGGGAAGTATTCTAGAATTCTGTGGGGCATTTGGGTCCTTTCAGTAAAGTTAGGCTAAATCTAGCAATGTGTAGAGTAGTTGTTGTTATTGGTATTGGTATTGTTAGTGTTGTTGTGGTGATAGTTGTTGTTGTTATCATTCTTAGACACTCTAAGGGTCTTACCACTTTTCCTTTAAAAAAAAATAATATCTGAACAAAGTTGCCCTCTAAAAGTTTTAACTTTTAATTTTTATATCCCAGTGCTCCTAAGCAATATCTGTGTTTTGTTTGTTTTTTAAGCCCACCTTTTAGCCCAAGATGTCAAGCGGTTAAAAAAAGCTCTGTGACATTTTAGGAAAAGCAGCGTATTATCAACATGCTAATAACCTCGTGGGACCTATATCTTATTGCTCTCCTCCAGGCAAGCCATTAAAAAAAAAGTTTTACTTTATTGTGATTTAAACCCAGAAATCACCTTGCTGGCTTTTAAAGCCCACTACAGCCTTGTTTACTTTGTAAAAAGAAAGACAACACCCCCCCCCCACTCCACACACACAACCCGCCCAAACAGGAAGAAGAAATATTATTGCAACCAACCCTTCTATTTCTCTATCTGCCTTTCTCTTCTCTTCAAAATACAGACACCCGCCCCCCTTTCCCAACCCCTTTCTTTCTTTCTCTGCTTAAATAGAAAAGAACACATTTAAGGAGGAAGGAGGGAAAAAGAAATTGATCCTAACCGTGAGGTCTCATCCATGGGAACATGAGACTAGGAGAAGAATTTTGATTTAAATGCCCTTGTCCCTCGCTAGAGTTACTGTTGGAGGAGGATTTACAGTCAGGGTATTGCACCACGGCCGCCTCTTGCTGGGCACCATAAAGCGACTGCCTTGGTAGGGCTTCGTATCCATAGAATTTAGAAGCGTCTCCGTGGCACGCCAGGGCGCAAGGATTTTGCTGGTATCCAGAGTTAGAGATGCTCGAGGTTCCGTGGTGGAAGAACTCTTGGACGTGATGTGAAGGGTGTTGGAAGCTGGGAGCCGTCGTGCCCGGACCATACACGAGAGCATGGCTTCTGCTTACACTTTGTGGAAATCTGCAATCGTAGTAAGTTGGTTCCAGGGACTCGCCGCCTTTGTACTTGGAGAAAAGAGGATTTACAAAGTAGGAACTCATGGCTCTCGCATGAAAGACAGAAAGAAAGAACCCAATCCAAAAAAAAAAAAAAAAAAAAAGTATTTAATTCTATAAGAGATCAGTCAGTGCTAAAGACTCTCTCTCTCCCCTCTCCCTGGACTCTGCAAAGTCCTGGTTAGTGGCTGGTTGTGGGTTTTTTTTTTTTTTTTTTTTTTTTAATGCGCTCTCTCAAAGACGTTTCATAGTGCCTGACTGGATGGGTATGGCTGCTTATGCCTAATGCTCTTGACTTCTCTTATATCCGTCGATAGGTAGAGCTCTCTCTCAGTTTCTCTTACTTGTTCCCTTCCCTTTAACACCACAGGCAAATTCCTCAAAATCCCGGTGGTGTGGCTCTCCCTCTCACACGCGATCTGGATTCATCAATCTACCACGCCAAGACAGGCTAGGAAGAAGATGACAAGGAGAAATCGAGGGGTTCGTGGGGGTGACTGAGAGGTGAAAGAACCAGCCCTTCGGAAAGAGGAAAGGGGGGGTGGAAGCATACACCCTCATATCTAGTGAATGAAACAGGGTTATGAAAGGTGCGCAGTAATACCCTTAGGTGCTCTTTCTCCCCCCCCCCCCATGCAACGGAGCCTCTTCACTTATCTGAGCAAATACATGCGCCGGCGAGGTCAATTTAGGTTACTTCAACAGGTAATAGGTATAAACGCCAAACCGGATCAATTTTTTTGAAGGGGGGGCCGGGGGGGGAATAAACAGGAGATATCGTTAGCAGGCCATATGATGATGGCAACTAAGGGGACCCCCACTTCAAAACTCACCCCCCCCAACTCTAGCAATGGAATTATCCCTTCTTATGTGGCTGTCACTCATAGGGGGTGTTATGATTTGTGTGTGTGTGTGTGTGTGTGTGCGGGGGTGGGTGGGTGGGAGCCAAACCCATATATATATGTATCAAGAACACAGAAATAGAAGAAAATAATATAGGCAGCCTACTGATTTTCCTCAAGTGGTTATGGATCTCTTTTGTATGTCTATATTTGCCTTTTAAAATAAAGATTGTAGGAACCTTGCTGGGGTTTTTTCTTTTTGTCTCTGGACCAGTGATTGAGTACTTCCATCTGAAAAGAAAGGGAATGCGTCTCTTGAAGGAAATAAGAATATTGTGTCTACAGGAAACGCCTTGTCCAAGTAGTGAGAAGGGGTGTGTGTGTGTCACAGAATATTCAGTGTTTCCTGGGGTGGGGGTCGAGTGTAGGATCTCCCCCCTTCCATCTTTATTACCAGCTGGTGGATAATTGTCCACATATACTATGCATGTAGTAGGTAAGTAGTATTGCATAGACCTCTCTCTCACACACACACCCTTTCTCAACTCCAAAGTGTTCATGGGGCTGAAACCTTTCAGTTGGGAAGCTAGATCTAGACTTCCTTTTTTTTTACTACTGCATGGAAGAGGTCAGGTCATTAAACAGAAGCATAACACCAGCAGCCTTCCCTCTTTCTAAAGTTTGCAAATTAATATTTCCTGAGCTTTTGGGGGGTATTTTTTTTTTTAATGCTTCTTAAAAACGACAAGAATCATACTCACTTCTATAAATTAACTGTTCTCAGGGCCCTTTCATAAAATCATCAGGAGCCTCCCTCCTCCTCTTCCTCCCTCAAAATCTCTGCAAGTGTTTCTCTGCCCCTCCCCTCCTCTCCCCCTCCCCCAAAATAGCGGGTAAATGAATTTCAGAAGGGGAGGGGCGAGCCAGACTGAGGAAATCCCAACTGTTATGAAGTGTGCAAAACAGTAAAACACAGTTCAGAACAGATCCATGAGCATATTTTATCTCCCACTCTCTCCCTTCCTTTTGGTAACAAAGCAGCCTTAATTCTTACCTTCCTTATGCCTAATTTTAACAATAGCAGCAGCAGCAGCAGCAGCAAAGTCTGTCACTGGTTTGTAATTTTTTTAAAAAAAATAACCAAAGGCTTAGCACGAGGAGGGAAAACTTAAGTAAGGCTTACCAAGTAAAATAAATGATGCTTTCCCTCTTTCTAAAATTCAGAAATTAGTCGGAGCGGGGTTCCCTTTGCCTTTCCCCCACAAAGATACCAATACCTGTTTCATTTTTCTTTGTGCCTTTATTGCATCAAAAAAGCAAATCAAATATAATAAAATATTGTACTAGTGGTGGAAACTAGACATGCGCGCGTGCACACACACACACACACACACCTTGCCAAATGTTAAATGAGAAAATACTGTGGCCAAGCTCAATAGCTCCAAAACAACACATGTAGCAACTGAATGGGTTAGACCTGGCTTTATTGGCAAAGAAGACTCATACTCAGAGTCAATGGGACCATTTCTCAGAGAAGGTGATCAATATGACTTTCCACTTTTCAAATTTCAGTACCTAAACTTTCTCTTTATTTTACATACTTGAACACTATTAAGTAAGTTATGTGATGGCAGAAAGTTGGTAAATGTGGATTTCACACCTACCCAGGTCTTTCATTTTTCATTTCATTTTTAAAAACAAATTACCTTTGGAACAGAACTAAGATACAAAGAAAAAAAATAAACAGGGGATGCTTGTGATATTCTGAGACAGAATTGTGTTAGAGGAAAATGCTGATAATCTTCATGTAGAAAAACACGTTCAAAAACAATTCAATCAGCTGCAGTTCTCTTATTTGAAAGGTAATCATCATTTTGTCCTTTAGGGTTCATGCAGAACCGCCACTCTTTTGTTTCTGATGGGGTTTTTTGTTTTTGTTTTTAAATGCATGAATGTGTGTGAATGAGAAACTTTTATGTGTACCTTGATATAACCGATTGTGTTGCACATTACTATTGTGTTGTAGTTATAATTTTTATTATTATTTTTTTAAATACTTCTCCGATCACAACACACAGAGTCTCTGGTACTAAAATGTTACGCTTTTTGCCATCTATCACAAAGATTTGTATCTTGTCTTAGCATATATATATATATAAAATCAGATTTTCTGACAAAGGTTCTATATATTTTACTAGCCGTCGGTGGGCCGACGATACCTTTACTCACTACATATATGTATTTAGTCTACGTTGACAGACGGCTATGCAAACCTAATTTCAACACGGTTTCACCTAGAAAGATTCAGTTAAACAAGCAATCAAAAGCGTGCTTGTGCTCCAGTTCGAGATTTGACGTTATCTTGGAAGTCAAAGCTGATAGTCGCAGGTTATACATTTATTTGTTGAGGTCTGTTTTTCCCCCTTGCAATCTCCGAGAGAGGCCTAAAAGTAACCGTAGGCTTTGTACATAAATCGGCTAATCGCTTCTAAGATTGAGCAACAGCGCCATCTTGCGCCAGCTTTCACCGAGGCACCCGTCTCCAAAACAGAACCTTTCAGTTAAAAAATGGAGAAATATCTCCTGTCACCAATCGCCACCTTCTTCCCCCTCCTCCTCCTCCCACGCACCCCCTCCGGCTCAGTACTTGGGTCCGATTAAGTCCGAAAGGAAACAGAAGCAAAGCAAAAAATAATAATCATCTGATTTGACAAAAAAATAAATAAATAAATGGGGTGAATAAGGACATCTTGAGTGTGATGATCCAGAATCAACATCCATTTTTCAATAGACAGCGCCTATTGGGTGCCTAACAAAAATAGGTTTTGCTTGTGCTCCCCCCCCCCATTTAATTTATTTTTTGAATAGTCTACCAATGGCAGGCATTTGCTCCTTTTTCCTATTCCTCCCTCTCCTGCCACATACACTAAAGAGTCACCCATCGCCATAACAATGACAACAATGCACACATATGCGCGTGCACACACGAACGCTTACACAAATCCGCCAGCGAAATGCAGCGGCTTCTCTCACCTCTCCTGCCAACATCCACCGCCCCCCCCCCACAACTAGCAATGTTTTAGAAAATTTCCCCTCTCTTCTTCTCCTCTTTTGCCAAGGGGTGGGGTGGGGGTAGCGGGGAGCAGAGAATGGCTCTGTGCCGTCTCTGTTGTTTGTTGGCTGGTAGACAAAACATTCCAATAATCCGGTTTCAAAGAGAAGAGCACCCACCTTATTTAAACCATAAAACAATTAAGGCCAGACGTCTAGCCGGTTCTGAGGTCCTGTTTTGTTCAATTCTATTCAGTACACCCAGCAGTGAGACAAACAGAGTTGTAAAACGGGCATTTTTGGGCTGCGGAAATGTACCTATCGCTTGCTTTCAGAACGGCTGTATCCTGTCTTTTTTGTGTCGACTACAAAAGGGTCGTTTTTAAGCTAAAGATGAGCGGTCTTTCTTTCTTTCCCTCTCTCCCTCTCCCTTCCCCCCCTCTCTCACACACACCCTTCCCTCCAATATGTATATAGGTGTATGTATGTATAACATAATTTATAAGCCTGGAGGACTGTACATTTCACTGTTGTCTTGTCTTTTCTTTTATCATGAAGGAATCACAGGAAAGGTATCGACAGGGGAGAGGTAGTGTTGGTGGCATTTTGCCTTTGGGTTGTTGCTGTTTTTTTTTGTTTTTTGTTTTTTTTAAAAATAAAAATAATGCACCAACCAAGCCTGGCGGGATGAATCTTAAATTGCAAGGTTGGATTGCTTTTGAAGAAATAAGATAAAAAGCACTGCATGGAACTGCCTAAGTATGCAATCCTGTGCACATTTACTTGAGAGTAAGCCCTCTTGAATTCAGTGACTTCTGAGTAAGCGTGCATAGAAGCGCTTATATATATATTCAAGAGACATCATGCATTTTAGGCTGAAGACTTGCACATGAACTGTCACTGTATTCTTACATAAAACAAAGCAAGCCAGAGAGGGGTGGGGAGGAGAGAAGGGGAGGGGGAGAGAGAGAGAGAGAGAGAGAGAGAGAGAGAGAGAGGACAACAGTCTTATGGAGACAAAGGAAGCATAACTTACATTCTTTTCGTCCCCATTAGCTCCAATGGGAGTTCAGCCCGGCTAAAGACTGTCGAGTAGGGTGTGTGTGTGTGTGTGGTGATGGTGGCGGGGGGGGGGGGAGGGAGAGAAAGGTGAAAGGGACTGCGTCTTTAGTCATCTTGAAAATGAGGTCTGGTGGAACTGGAGGGTTCTACAAGCATGGTGAAGGATCAAAGTTAATAAAACGGCCTCACGGTGGGCCGCAAGTCTGTCACTGAGGTGGTGAGAAGAAAGAAAGAAAGAAAGAAAGACTTATAGGAATGTCCTTTTTTATTCTCCCCCAAACACAGACACACGCGAGCACGCATGCTAGCACGAACACGGATATAGCTATTGTTAAATATTATTGTTGGTATTATTATTGTTGTTGTTGTTGTTGTTGTTGATAATAATAATAATAATAATAATAATAATAATAATGGGAGGGATAATGAATAAATTACCACCTCTGGGTGGAAGGGTTTTGTCTCTCTCTCTGTGTGTGTGTTTATAAAACACACACTCTTCCTGCCCCTCCCCAATGCCTATTTTTTCCTGGGTGCTCCTTGTCGCCTCGAAGAACACAGTGGAAGCATAAAGGTTTCCTACTATATGTTGTCGAGGCGGGTAGCGACTCTCCTCCGCCCACCCCCACCCCCCCAGCTCCTTATGCCTTCTAAATAAATACATGCATACAATTGCAAACGATCTATTAATGGGAGGTAAAGGCAGAACCTTACGAAACAAACGCTTAATGACGTCAGCGGGGATAATGGCTTCCAGATTTTTTAAATTTTTATTATTTATTTATTTATTGAGAAGGTTGGATCCGGTGGGCAAAGCCCAAGCCATGATTACCCCGATCTGTTTATCATTAGAAAGATTAAAACGGTGCTCGGCTCATTTCATTAGAGAAAGAGACCCCAGAAACAAGTTGTTATGATGAAACATCTCGTGGCTGCTCATTTTTTATCCCTTGACTTTCATTTAGCCAGCCCTTGGAAAGGACCTCGGAAACATCCATTTGTAGGGAAGGCTAAAATGGACTATAAAAAATGAGAATCCCCGGCCTTCCCCCCTCTCCACCCGCCTCGAGTCACTTAACTCGTTCCTAAGTAGTGCAAACATCTGATTTTTTAAACACTGTTAGACTTGCCTTCTGCCTGCCAGAGGAAGTCAAGGAAACCTCTTTGTCCAGAAAGTGGTTTCCTTAGATAGAGGTGGAGGGAGAATGTCCCAGCCCGGAACCCCACTTTCTTAGCATTTTAAAACCCCACCCTTTTTAATTTTATTTTGATCATCACCTCTCACTCCCATCTTTCTCCTTCCATACTATTATGAACAAACCACTACTTTTTCATTTATTTTTTGCTTTCCCCCTCTTTTTCCCTCTTTATTTGTTTTTTTGTTTTTTGTTTTGTTGGAATACATTACACTCGAGTAATTAGACGGCTGGGCCCCTAAGCAACACAGTAACAAGTTTTTGGCACTACATTGATCATCCCAAAGAGTTTCAATAGAGTTGTCTCAGATTGATAACAGAGGTAAGAACTTGCTGCGAGCAAAGACTCCCTACCGCACATATTTAATCTTGTGCGTATACTTTGATTGCCCGGGGTCATAAATTAGTACAATTAATTACCCCGGACTAAAATGTGTGATACACTGTCGCCCTTGCACAAACTTCTTTTCATGAGACTACCACTATATAAATACAGTTTTAGATATATGGAGAGAAAGAGAGAGTGTAATGTGAGCGGAAGTTCTATTCTTTTTCTGTCCTGTCCGACTTCCTGAAAGATGGTAATCTATTCTTCTAATGGCTTTTCCAAGAGATCCGAGATGACTCTCAGTGCTAATCTCATGGACATATATTTCCGTGGTTGTACCTTTAAGGACCCAAAGCAAGGTTCCCCCTCCCTGTAATCCATTTGCAACTGGGGGCAGGGGGGGGCAGGCGACGGCAGCGTGTTATTCCTCCAAAGGAGTTTAAATAAAAAAGACACCTCGATTATCAAAGGTTTTTTTTCCTCTTCTTTTTTGTGACGTTAGGTATATTTACAGAGAGCTGCTCTACTATAGCAAAACATAACAGCATTACAGAACGGTTCTGTGACAATCAGGGAAGACACAAATAAGCACACCAGAAACGTCCAACACTATGACAGAAACATTGTTTGAGAGTTCACCCCACTGTTTTTTCTTTCTCCTTCCATCCCCCCTCTTTTCTTTCCATTTGTACAAAATATGCAGCCACGACGTCATGAATAAAACAAAATAAAATAAAATAAAACAAAAAGCTGGATCAATTTAACTTACAAAATAAAATACTAACAACAAAATTCAAGTACTTGGTTGTTTTCTGAAAAGAAAAAAAAAGTTTATTTTTAGTTGCAATTTTTGGGATTTTTTTTGTTTTTGTTTTGTTGTGTTTTTTTGTTGTGTTTTTTTATTTTATTTTAAGAAAAGCACTCTTTAAATGTCTTTTGCTCCAGAATGGTTGGTGTGTTTAACTAATTCTAAACACTCATCAGCACACTGAAAAAAAAGTCAGGGACACTTCGAACCCCAAGGAATAAGAACCACCGCCTGGGTTTCTCCATTCACTGGAGGGACTCGGCCAATTTCACTGCTGGTCTTTATTATCGGTTTTCTCCTTGTTCATTTTCTTCATTTTCATCCGCCTGTTCTGAAACCAGATTTTGACTTGGCGCTCCGTGAGATTAAGAACTCTGGCCACTTCATAACGGCGGTCCCGTGTTAGGTACATATTGAACAAAAACTCCTTTTCTAATTCCAGCGTTTGATACTTCGTGTAGGGGCATCTTTTCTTTCTTGTAGAACGTGCATGAATCCAGTTTGCCACGGGATTGTCTGGAAAAGAAAGGTTTTGGCATTTAAGAATATATATGTTAATATACCTAGGTAGGTGCATTTATATAGATACCATTAACTTCACTGATAGAATTCCCCAGATCCACATGCAGCCAATTATGATCTTTCAATATTTTTTTTAAAGTCCCTTCTGTTTGGCAACATTATCTGATCAAATCTGAAGTGACCTTCAGGATAGTTTAAGGGCGTGTGTATCTTTTATAGGAAGTGAAGGTGCAATGCACAACCACACTGAAGGCAAGGAGACAGTTCTCCAGAAGTTTTACTAGCCCTGTTTTGGCACCCTGTTTCTGACAGTTACTTTATTTTTGACTGAGTGGCCATTGTCTCCAGCAAGCTGCAGTTTAAAAACAAAACCAGTGCTGCTGCTGCTGCTGCTGCTGCTATTATTATTATTATTATTATTATTATTATTATTGACATGAACATTAGTAGGAGTAACCCAAGAACATAGTCATAAAAAGTCAAAATTCCTACCACTTCACAGGCCCATAAACTCTGTTTACAATCATTACTCCCCAATCCCCTCTCTATAACCTCCCCACTGATGGAACTGTTGGCATTTTTTTTTAATTTCTTGAAAATGCCCCAGGATACGCCTACTGGCTCCAAGAAAAACATGCTCACCCAACCCTAAACCACATTATTCTATGCTAAACTTATACTATACTGTAACTTTGTTAAAGGGAAGTAACTCACATTTTACACTAATTATTTTTTTGGTGAGGTTTAAAGTGAATGAATAAGTTCTTGATTCCAAGCTACTTAAACAAACTCATTTGCCTGTGTCCTGTATCTCCTTCTCCTTATCTATTTATCTATCCATCTTTCTGCCTAGATGACACAAAGACATAAAAGTTATCAGGACCAAATCAGCATTTGATCAAATTGTTAGGCCTAAAGGCTTTGTAAACACCTGGCATGAGAATGAGATTGTGTGTGTATGCGAGAGAGAAAGACACACACATACACACACACACACACACAGAGTTGTCTTTCTGTATATGGGCACAAAAAATGCACACACATATACATACAGACATATGCATGTACACACACAAGCAGGCATTAATTCTTGGCATGATGGTGGTTGAAATTCCATAGATTTTGTTTGCTGTGTCTTGACTTCCAATTGCCCAGAAACAATCACCCACTCTTAAATGGCATATGTCCACTAGGAAGTGAGCATCTGACTGTGCAGAAGGAGGATGACTTTTTAAACTACAAATGGACATGTTTTAACAGTGTTCAAGGGTATTTTTTTTCATTTCCTCCCTTCATTGGCAAGTAGAACTGTAGAATGCTTTTTGAAAAAATGTGTATGATCCACTGCCTTCCCCCAGTCTATTAAACTCTAGTGGCTATTATACTTTTCCGAGCCCAATTATTTAGCTTTTGATAATGAACACTCATTCCCCCCCCCCACACACACACACATCAGGACATACCCTTTCGGCTAGATGCAAAGACGGTATGAAACATGACCTGAGTGTGAGGTTTCTCCCTCTCCCCCACCTTTTAAATATACATAAACATATCAATACAATTTTCCTTCCCACATGCCCAAACTATTGCATTTGCCAGATTTGTTCCTCGAAAGAAGCACGAAGGGAAGGAAGTGAGGGCATGGCAGCTTATGAATATTTTATCAAACAAATGGATTCTCCAAGGTGAGGGGAAAAAATTAAATAAAGACGATAATGATTTAAAAAAAAAAATATCCCCTGCCCTCTCCTTCCGCCCTTCTTTCCTCAATCAAACACACTGCTAGCTGCTCTTATGATCTTCTAAGTCAGATTTTTTACTCCTGTACAGTTGGAGTTTCAAGGCAAGGACGCCAAGAATTCTAAACAGCAAGGTAATTTCTTTTTATTGAGTACTGTGCAAGGCAGCTGTAATGCCTTCCCGGTTGTAAACAAGAATGACTTCGACTTACTAGGGTCCAATTCGGTCTTTTCTTCTTTGTGTTTGTTGGAAGCGATGGCCTCAGATTCCGGGGAGGGAATAGTCTGCGGGGTTCTGTCCCTGAGATCTCCCGGGGATCCGTACATATAATCCGGATAACTACGTCCATCCACCGGTCCGCAGTCCCTGCGGCCGTGGAAGGCGTCGGGTTTAAGCCCGTAGTGCCGGCTGCTGGCTGGAAAACCTGGGAAAGAGACAGCGCCGGAGATAGGCTCCAGCCAAGTGCGCATATATCGGGTGTCAGCTCCAATATGAGGCTGGTGGTGGGTATACGGGTGGTAGACCACGGACGACTGGGAATGCACGGGAGCCCACGAAGTTGTAAAAACGGCCGGTTTGGGGGCAAAGCTGCAGGATGGAAAATCTGCGCACTCCGGTACTAATCCTGAAGGTCTGGCAGCTGCAGGGTGAGAGCCAGTAGCTGGGAACCTGGATGCCAACAGTTCTTCGCTTTCATGACTAATCAAGGAATCTACATAATAGTTGCTTATGGGACCAGAAGCCGACATTGTTCCCCCCTCTTTTACATTCATAAGATTATTGTATGAACTGTATGTGTACTTTTTATCTTCTCATAGAACAATCAGGGCAGGTAATTATTTTTTCAGCCTTTCCTAGTTTGCCATTGGCTCCGAGCACTCACGTGATTGTATTTACCCAAAATACAGTGTAGATCAATCCGCAGGTCCTTCCCCCCCCCTTTCTATTTTTTTTCTTTTTTTCTTTCTTTCTTTCCTTTTTTTTTTTTTTTAAATAGCGCCTGTGCGACTTGGGTTTTCATAAAACTCTTGAAATAATGCAGTTATTAGCAGCAGTTGGATCTTACGTGCCATTAGCGGAAAGGCGACGTTCTCTTTCGCTGGCTGGCTCGCTCTGCGACCTGGCTTTCCCATAGCCCCGCCGTTAATGAGTGTGCAAGGTATCTGCTGTAGCAAGGTATCACAGGAACTATTTCTTGACGCAATTTGTCTCTGTCTGGTCTCTTTGCTTCTACAGCTTGTATTCTATAATGGATACATTACATGGAATATCTCTAAGGGGGGAGGGGGGTCGCTTGAAGGTCCTAACAGAGTTGAATCGCTGGCTCACCTCCTCTTCAGCACCAACCCATGAATGGCTACGATCATTATGTGTGCGTGCGTGTGTGTGTGTGTGTGTATATGTATATATATATATATATATATTCCTTCTGCCTGATAGAAGGACCTTTTGCCATCTGTACTGCGATGCATATTCGTCAGTCTATTTAGCAGCAAGAAATCTTGAGGTCATGTGTTCTCTCTTTTGATTATATATATATATATATATATATATATATATATATTCTGGGAGGAAGAGGATGACCTTGTAAAACATGAGTGGAAAACAACAATAACAACAACAACAACAACAACAACAACAAAAAGGCTCTCATCTTTGTGAGAGGCTACATTATTCGGCAAGTAGTCGTGGATGTTTTTATGTCCTTCAATAAAATTTTACGAGGATCATTTGATTGTTCATAAATGTGTCGTTCATTAAATAAAACTGCACGAGTAAGTTTCAGTTATAAGGCATAGCTGGGAGTGAGAGACCTTTTGCATGTTAAGACAGCAAGCCAGGGTGTGCTTCTTTTGGAGAGTTTATTCTGTTTTCCTGGCTTTATTAATTTTTATTTTGTTGGGTGTGTGTTTTTTAAAGAAGAAGAATGTCATGCAACTGAAACTTTTCGTTTACCAAATGGATTGTTGCAGAACTTCACTTGAAGACCTGTGTGTGTCTGTTTCACAAAATAAGAACCCTTTACTTGGCAGAGTAAGGTGGTAGGTATATAGCTTATACCCTGAGAAGTCTGGAAGGATGGCGTTGGTCGTTTGCTCTGGGAAAGAAATCGGCAAAATGATATGGATGCCCCCCTTCAAAATACAACAACAAGAACAACAGCAATAGCAACAACAACAACAACAACAGCAACAACAACAACAACAAGAACACCAACAACAGGGAAAGTGTGTGTGTGTGTGTGTGTGTGTGGCGTTGTCAGAGGATTCAAGATTCCTAATGCAATAGCAGAGGCGACTTGGAGGTGCGGTAAATTTGCAACAAAAGGGGGGGGGGAGAAGGCAGAAGAAAAGTGTAAGCAGAGAAGGTTATGGAGGTTTCAGAGAGAGGGAAAGAGAGAGAGAGAAAGGCAGAGGGCAGAGAAGGAAGGGGGGACATGTGCCCCAGACGGATGCAATTTTCACCAGTGACATTACACTGGCTGCAGACTGTGCAGGACCCTTATACACATTGGAGCAGGAGTGGATTTATTTTTAGGCACCTTGCTTGGGAAATCTATTGGGGGGGGGGGAGAGAAGGAAGCAGACAACAGTCAAATCCTTGCAGAAATCTCAGCCAATACCTTCCCTCTCTCCTCCACCTACCGCTTTTTTTCTTTTTTTAAAAGATGCTGGAAAAGTTGCTTGATTGAACTGATTAAAGATTCCTGACTGCATCTTAATTCACGAGTCCTTGATCATTATGCACCAGCCTGCTCTAGCTGGGTGTAAAGAAACAGTATTTCATTGTATAAGGAGCATACTTTAAATAGAAATAGACTTGGATGTGCCTGTGTTCCCCCCCCCCCCCCGCCGCGTGTGTGTGTGTGTGTGTCTAAGAAATCCAGATTTGAAAACAGTTTTGCTGTGAAACCTGAATCTCCTGCCCACTATTCTCATGCGGTTATCAACCTAGCCCTTTCTTCAAGAGAAATATTCCTATAGGAACATCAGATGTCGTTTGGCCTTTCTTGACTTCAATTTATCTGTCAGTCAAAAGTCTCCAGTGACTTCATTTTTTTCTTAATGTGCGAAGGAAAGTTAATAAGGAGCCTGGCTGTAATCTTTTTTGAGGCTTTCTGTATGCAGAAATTAAGGGGGGGGAGGGATACAGGGAAGTATACGAAATGTGTCGAGGAGATGAAATGTTTGCTACAGTTGCAGTGAAGAAATATAATGTTCCTTAGAAAAAAATAAATCTTCCAATGGAATACTAGTTGCTTAGACATACTGAATTGGGGAGGAAATCTCTCTCTCTCTCTCTCTCTCTCACACACACACACACACACACAAATATACACTATCTATTCAGAGGAGAGACAGGAAAGCATAGAAAAATAGGGATAGAGAGGATTGTTTTTACAAAAGCAGAAGGTCCAGCATATGAATACACACCAAGAATAATGGATTATAAAAGAGAAGGGCGTGGAAAAGTCAACACTGCTGGTAACCTTAATGCAAGCAAGCAAGGTCATTAAAATATTCGTGGATGGAGCATTTTCGTGTTTACACAAAAAGAAACCTAACAGTGAAAGATGTCTTTTATTTTCAAGGAAGCCTCCCACCCCTAAGAAAAACAAAACAAAACCAATGTCCCCCGTTGGTGCACGTTGTTCATAGCTAATGATCCTATAGGACTTGTAGTGTAAAGCCTCCCTCGTTCAAGGGGTCTTACGCCTAGGAGTCCTACCGTGCTGAAACTCGAGAGACGGGAGCAGTTTATCTACAGATAAAATGAAGACATGCCTTTAACACGCAAGGATCAGATTTTTTTTTATTTTTTAAATGCATTCATAACCGCAGGGCACCATACGAAACCTTTGAAATACACTGTGTATGCATACTTCTATCCCCAGGTCTCTGTCTACACGGGCAAGCTTAGGTTAACCTTTCTGGAGAAGAAATGAATATCCTGAAATATTCTTCTTTGGGAGCTGTATTTCCAGCTGGAGATATTGGCATCAGGATTTTGATAGCTAGTTACCTGCTTGAAGTGGTTACATTTCTACACGTTCTAACCAGTGCCTGAAAAACAAACTGGCATCTCCCTATCAAAATCTTGTCCCTTTGGTAGAAGACAATCAATCATGAAATAACGTGGGCCATTCCCCCGATTCTTCTGTCTCCTTTATAGCGTAAGAAAAATATAATAAGGGGGCTTGCTTGAAGAAGAAGAAGAAGAAGAAGAAGAAGAAGAAGAAGAAGAAGAAGAAGAAGAAGAAGAAATTTGCGTTATTAAAAATCTGTATTTATATATGCTTAAACATAAAAATAATAAAAAAATAAATTAAAATCCCAGATCGTCATCTGTGACGTGAATGAAAACAAGGGTGAGGGGTGACCCCGATTGGTGATTTTATTGATCCTCAGTTTAGCTGTGACACTAAAAATCATGATCTTCTAAGCTACTTCCGCCATTTTTGTATATGTAAGGGAAGCTTGCATTAGGAGGAAACTTGGAAAACACCCACCAGCTACCCAGTAACGCATGAAACCCCCCGCCGCCCACCCCCCCACCCCCGCCACACACCTTCTGTCTCTGCCCCCCACTATCGATTTTATCTGCATATAACTGGAGTACTGGGACTTTGACTCCCGACACTCTTAAGGCCTCTATAATGAGAATCCTCCTCTAATTTCAAAGGGTGACTGTAAGACTAAAACCCTATATATAAAACCCTCCTCCTCCTCCTCCTCCTCCTCCACCTCCACCACCACCACCACCACCTTAGTCCCTTAGTTGCCTGGGAATACCCTTCAGGGTCTCCATAAGAGCACACATCCCTTCCTATGTACCGATTCCAGGCCTAGGGGACCCAAGGCTGCAAAACCCCACCCCACACACACGCACACGCACACGCACACGCGCACACACAGACGACGCTCCCGGGACTGCTGAACAGCTGCTGGCTTCGCCCCAGGAAGCTGCGAAAGAAGGACAGCCCGGCGGAGCCCGTTATAAACAGTCCCTATGTGTCGCTGGCTAACCCGAGGACGAAAATCGCAGAGGTTTGGATCAACAAACTTCGGGCAAGGGCCCTGGGATCAGCAGACACACACGCCACCCTTGACGCGCAGACCAGCGGCGACTCTTCCAGCGCATTCCTTCGCTCCGAGTTTCCACTTGGTTCAATAAACACCGTCAAGTTCGGATTAAAAAATCCACTTTTCTCCTCTTCTTGGGAACTCCCAGCACAGTTTTCGCATCCCCTGCAGGCCCCACAGCTGTAGGCTGAAGGCGTCGCGGTGTTGACAGCCCTTCATAAGCGAAAGCAAACTAAGCATAAAGTCGCCCCTTGAAGTTTTCCCCATGTGGAGACCCCCTTTCTCCCTTCTCTTCCCAGGCTCTGAGGCTTACGATCCACGGCACGCGGACTTGGAAGGAAGTGGCAGTGAAAGCGAGGAGGCTTACTTCCGAGGAGAGGCGCTCAGGATCGGGGTGTGGCCTCAGTTTTGATTTTCTGTGCTCTACGTTGTTCTTTCTGTCTTGATCTAATCAGCACCTCCCCTTCATCTCCTTCCTCATTTTCTCTTATAATTTCCTTATGGAGAAAATGTTGCAGACAGAGCTCTACTACATGATTCTCCTTATAACTATGCCTTAAACCTTCTTAAGCTAACTGATTCCTGCCACACAATATAATCAAACTCCATAGCAGCTGTAATAGTAACAGTAGTAGTACTAGTAGTAGTAGTACTGCTATTAGTACTACTACTACTACTACTAATAATAATAATATACTTCACTTATGCAAAAATCTTAATTTCTGAGAATATATGGGCCAGGTTTTTTTCCCTCTCGTATCAGCAATTTACTGGTGGCAATTGTATTTTTAATTTCATTTCCCATGGACATGATCTTTAAATTTAACCCAAGGGTAAAGGGTAGGAGGCAGATTAAAATGCACATTGAAATTAAATTTACTCTGGAGGAGTTTGTACCTGTCTAATGGCCTTCTCCCCCCTCCCCCCCAATCCCACTCCCTTGCTTGTTGCTAAGAATTTTGTCAGATGTTATGACTTTGGATCTCAGACTCTTAAGTGCTTGGAGGTGGGGGTAGAAGACAATAAATTCCGACGTGCAATTAAACCTCAGGACCAATTTATTCCACTGTGTTGTGGGGACTTTCTTAAAATTTCAGGTAAAAAGGAAAAGAAATTCAGAAATGCAGGATGATGTTGCAAGTCACCGAGGGGACAACAACATTTAAACGAGGTATAAAATGGTTGGTCCCCTGAGCCAGATCTTATATCTCATCTTTGGGGTGACACACGCACACGCACACACGCACGCGCACGCGTGCGCGCACACGCACACGCACACAGCCAAGAGATTTCCAAATGCACTTAATTGAAAAGACAGCAAGCCTAGACTCACCAGCCCAGTGAGCCTGGAATAATAATAATGATTTTAAAAAACCCATAACAACACCCCAACATATTTCTATAACTCTCCCACCATGATTTTCTTCCTTTCTATCAAGACAGGCTGTAATTATCTCCATCGCAAGATAAGTCTGCTTCCAGGATGCAAATTCCATTGTCTGCTTAAGGCTGCTGTTGAGGAGCTGCACAGCCGGCTAGAAAGGAAGGTGTTAGATGCACATAAACAGCGAAGGCACCATTTATAAACAAGGGCAAGTTTCAACTGAAGGCGGACGGATTCCAACTCGAATCTTAAACCCGGCACGCAAGCTCCGCTAGGCCTCGATTAATTATACCTGCCTTCGGCATACCAGTCTCCCTTAGGGCTGAGTCAAAGGAACTTTCTCTTGACAAATACACTGCCTGCCAGCAACCCACACACACGCTATCACCACCCTTCGTTGCATTCAGTGAAACAATCTGGACCGTTCCTTTGGACTTTCCAGGAACTATTTAAATGAGATAGCAATTCTGCGAGAGCATACAGGGGAGGAAGAAAAGCCAAGCAAAACACCAAGGAGAGCAGTGTGTGTTTTCCCCGTCAATTCACTACGAGCTTATGGAAATTAAATGTTATTTATACACTCATAAGCATAGCAGTAAAGGAGTCCAAAAACTCCAGGTAGATCATTAGAGCGAAACTACATACAGACGTGTGTCCTAACATGGAGATCAAATTATCTTTAGCAAAGTATTGCCTTCCCCAGTAATAAACATACAGCTTCCTATCTATTACTCTCTGTGTGTATATGTATGTGTATACGTAAGTGTGCATGTGTGTGTGTAGGCACACACAGAGCATATAAATACATAAACACACACACAATAATATGTATATAATACAAATTACACACACACACACACAGACAGACAAAATATAATCCAACGCAGGGTTAAGGACGCTTAAAGAAACTGAAATCAAGGGCCATAAGTCCACGTAACTGTACTGAACTGTGGCTATAGACAGACGTGTGCATAGATTAATAGATACATTGGTAGATATACTAACAGATATATTGATAGATGTAGATATATGATATATGCAGTGCGTGTGTGTGTGTCGTCCTCCCCTGCCAGCACCTTCCAAAACTCGCAGAAACAAGACAAGGGTTAAAACTGCATGGAACAGCCCCACGCAGGTCTACACACAAAGACAGAAGCCTTTTGAAGTTACACCTGCTGTGAAACGCAGAATTACAGCAACATACACAAGAAAAATGAAGCAACACTGGAAGCGAACTGGAATGCTGCTAATATTTTATATGCATAACAAGAGCCCCAGAAAGGACAAGCCTGTTTAGCAACTGAGCAAGACAATATTTTGTCAAGGGAGAGATGTAAACGAAACAGCACGAGATCCTTATAATTACACATGTTCTCACATAAGAGATAAAGGAATACGCTGCAATAATGTTTAAGTCTGTAAATTCTCTGCTTTCATCCAGATCTAATAGAATCGTTTAAAGGGGGGGAAACACAGTAGGGGAGGATTTAACTTTTATTACATTTCTTGACTTGGGTCGATTAAACATATATTACTTTAGACTTCCCTATGTACGTGAGGGGAAAAATAAAATAAAATAAAACTTCATAACTGCATGATAGAATCCCCCCCCCCTCTTCATGCTGCTATAAAATAAAAAGAAGGTGATCTGAGAATTGTTAATATGAAGAAGGGGAAACTTTCCTATACATAATAAACAGTGGAATCAATCAATTACCACGGGACTATTGCGAATAATTATGGTACCTATGAACAGCCATTTATCTGTTGAAATGCTAATTTACAGTAACAAAACACAATGGGTGAATCTTTGCATTTATGTATTGTGTTTGCTTATTAAAATGGTTAAAGCTTGCAGGGCGTGTATGTATGTAGCCAACCTTAGAAAGATATGAATATAGGTGCTGTCCATACAGTGTTTACTTTGAGCCAAAATCAGGACCTATGTTGTTGTTCGCATCCTTTTTTCTTTTTCTTTTTTAAAGGTGCATATCTAACAGAATAAACCGAGAAAGACATTTTAGAAAGCCGACAACCTAAAGCCAGTCTGTTTCGTCCCTCTTCAAGTGCTTTTGGAAGGCCATGATTATTTCTGCTGCATATTAAGTCGAAGGAGCATCAAATCGCCTCGTTTTTCCTGCAGAAAGTTTGTTAAGAAGCTTGATGTAATTTTTTTTAAAGGAACAACAACAACAACAACACAGCTTTCCAATATAGAGGAGAGGAAAATCCCCTCTTTCTTCTTCTTCTTCTTTTTTAAAAGAAGGTTTCTAATTGGAAACTGAATTTTGGAATGGGGGTGTCCTACCGCCTGCCATTTTGCCTCTTTGGAAACAAACACAGCCGTAGTCTGATAACACTTCCTCCGCACAACCTTAAAAATATATATTTAAATTATGTAATATCATCCAATGTTCTTGCTTTTGTGAAGCAGTATACAAAATTTGATGACTTCTTGCTCCTCTGTTAGAATGCCTCATTCGTAATGCTGGGGGCGGGCTGGGGTTCTCTCCATTAATTCTTCGAATATAACTCTGAATTGTATACAGAAGGAACTAATCCAGAATTGGGGAGGGGAGGTGTCTTTCAAATCAACACTACTTTTCTCAGTAGAAAAAAACCTTGCTCTCTAAATTGTGACCCCCACACACACGTTGCTAATGTTTCCATACACACACACACACACACACACACACACAAGCCCTACATACCCCCTTTTAAATGTTTATCCTTATTCTCCCCATCACGACCGCAACAACTTGTTAATCACATAAGTGAGTAGAGGCATTTTCTTCGTCAACAGTTACTTAGCTTTCATAGATCTCTTTAGTGGGGCGGGCTGGGGAGGGGGAGAACAGGTTATATTCCAGCTTGTGTTCAGAAAGCTACAGTAAGACTTGAGGGCTTGCAAGTGATAGCCCACCCTGGATTTTAGCATGTAATATGGCTATTAATTTTTAAACCTGAGCTGTTTGGATACTTAAGGAGACGCAGCGAGTCTTG
The DNA here is from genome assembly GCA_021292165.1 of Shinisaurus crocodilurus. Classification (NCBI taxonomy): domain Eukaryota; kingdom Metazoa; phylum Chordata; class Lepidosauria; order Squamata; family Shinisauridae; genus Shinisaurus; species Shinisaurus crocodilurus. Next base: position 31,390,032 of record CM037881.1, read on the forward strand.
GCTCCGGTTTACTGCTTTGTTCTTCAATGTACCTTCAAGGAACATAATATGCTATAACTTATCTGATTTAATACTCGGAGTACTGGCCAGGATATGGCAACAGGAGATTGCCATAGAAGTTACTAGGCTGTAATGTTAGCCTTCCGATCCACCAATGTGCCGGTTTATTGAGCGCACGCGCGCGCGGGCACACACACACACACACACACACACACACACACAGGAGGCACCACATATATTCCTAGGAAAGAAGCTTAGATCCTCTCAGAAATCTGGAAAAAAAATAGCAAAAGGCAAAAGATTGTTCGTAAAGAAGACAGAGAGATAGTGAATCCGGACCGGAAAAGTCACGGCTGACACTAGGACAACTATTGCGGACTTAACTTGAGCTAGTTTAGTAATCAGATGAGGAATTTTCAAGGATTGACCCCTTTGTGCGCCTCGATAGCACCGTCGGCCAGAAACAATAGCAGTTAGCAAAATTCATCCAAGTCCATAAGTCGCTATATATGTGTTTGGGGAGAAGTGGGGGGGGGGGGTTGACAGCTTGGGGGAAGATGGAGGGGTTTGTAGTGTTTGACGAACCTGTTTCCCCCTAACCAATCATGCTCCCCTTTTGTCTCTGTCTCTCCTTTCTATGTTTGACCCCCCAAAATCTGTATGAAACCATTTGCTCTTTTTGCTTCGCCCCCTGTGTTAAGAACCCGTTGCTGGGCTCTGAGCTCGCTGCATGTGAGTAACGGAAAGGTGGGGGGAGAGAAAAGGTGGGGGGGGGAGAGAAAAGAAGGTTGCCCTTGATGAAGACTAACTGACGTAATTAAGGCAGTTTCTTGTTGCCGAGTTAAAAGCCAACCCCAACAACATGAAACTACCTAAACCACAGATCAGCTGCATGAAAGGGCGGAAGGATCCACACTCATTTCTGTCAGAAAGGAGGAAAGATAAAAAAAAGGGAATGGAGAAAGAAAGGAAGGAAGGAAAAGAAAAGAAAAGACATTCAATTCCTCTGGGTGCTCTGTTGTAGTGTCATTGCTAACCAAATTCAGAAGCCAAGGAACGCCAGAGCCAAGCCATCGTCCCCAAGAAAACATTCTTCAAATTAAGGCAACATCTTTAATCTCTTCATTAAGACCCCCCTTTCCTCCTCCCCTCCCCCTTTAATAGAATCTGCAGTCAACTCTCCCTCTAGTTGTCTGTGTCTCTGCGGTTGAAACGTTTAACTGAATATCTTGAATTATAGCACACTCCGCTGTCCCTCATTGGCGAAGTGGCTGTGTTCTGACATTATCCATTTTCAATTGCATATCGCTATCGCAGCCTCTCCCAAGGAGAAGGAAAAAAAATCATCATCATATAATCATCATCATATTCATAGGAGAAAATCCACATAGGAAAGGGTGATGTGTGTGTGTGTGTGTGTGTGTGTGTGTGTGTCCACAACACTCCAAAATGCCACCAAATTTCCCCGTCTTCCACTGTCTTTAGAAGCCCCTGACAACCAAACTCTGAAATTAAAAGGCATGTTAAGTGAACACCCAATTGCAACATGTTTGGGATTTCCAAAGTCCTCCGCCAAAAAGACCAAAGTCCTCAGACTCTATGTTGTCTACCACTCACAAGAGCCCAACTTCACCACAAGTAAGTTTTAAAGAAGAAGAAGGGTGGGGTAGGGTGTTAGTGCTCGTCTGGATCAAAATGGAAATCTATGCACCATCGTTCGTTCCTTAGCTATGCATATTCTGGCCGAAAATGAGCTTGTCACCCAGAAATAAGAAAACTCGAACCAAAAGACAACTCCTAAGAAGCCCAACCGAACGCCCCATCCGTGTAAAACAGATGTAGCTTCAAAGTGGAGTTCACATCCATGCCGCCTTTACCTTGAGTATACGCAGGAAAACAGAATCCACTTGCACCTCAGCCGTGTATCTTAGCCAAGAAATTGTCTGTCTTACCTTTGCACGTCTTCCATCGTGACATCCCATTTTCTGTGTTGTGGCTGCTGTTGTTTTTTTAAAAAGTGTATTCCCTTTTTTATAGAGTGATTCTTCCAGAGGAGGTAAAAGGAGCGTGCCTTTCCTTAAAAAAAGAAGACCCAAAGCCATGAGGAGTGTTCATCCCAAGAATGCTGTTCAGCTTCTGACTTGCTTCCCTCCTCCAGTCACCTTTAAATGCATCTTTTACTGCTGCAGCACATTATATTTGCAGATCATAAAATCCACCTCCAGCGCTTACCAAGACTGTCCTGACATTACTGTTTTATGACCTTGACTTATTGTGGTCACCTGGATAATATTTAAATCAACGTTATGGTCTCTCACTTATATTAAACCCGCTAGGATACTCTCCTGAAAGCCTTAAAAGGATGAGTCCTGGGGAAAAAAATACTCTATGTAGAGAAGGGGGGGGAGAGACGTGCTTTTTTGCGGGGGGGGGATCACTTTGAAAAATACCCATTTGTACACGGTTCTAAGAAATTTATTTGGCTCCATAAAGGAAGATACATGCAAAGGGTACCACATACAGAATATATTTAAATAACAGTCACACACCAACCCCCCCCCCAGACGTCCCCCCCATTATAAGATATCAATACTGCTTTTATTATTTTCTTTTTTTCTTTTTAATATATTGTTCGATAGTACCACCTCACTGGAAGGAGACTGCATAACTACACAATGTGAGCATGTTCCCACTGCCATTTCCATTTTACAGACACATATGAAATTAAGTTTAGTCATTTTTTTATTATACAATAGGCAGACTACACTAGGATATGAAAAGCAAACTTTCAGACACACCTAGTATCCTAAACATAAAAAGGCATAGAAATAGGTCCTTCACCCTTCCCACCCCCACCCCGCTTTCCTTTTCTTTGTGCTGCTCCTGAATAACTTAAACATCTTAGAAGCTGAATTTTTTTAAAGCAACCACCTTACTCTTTATTTTACATAGAAACATTGATGCAATATATATATATATATATTCTCATGCTTATACCGATGGATGCACCTTCGCTCTACGAACTGTAAATACCCAAATCATAGAACTGCACACTAGCCTGAGGTCTTGATTTTTTCCCTTCTCTCTCCCCCCCTCCCCTCCCTTCTATACGCATTGCATTTATACCCAGGGGAAAAAATTAAAAAAAAAAATACTGCACAAGATTTGTAATGATTTCCTCCCCCCCCCTGTCCTTTCCTCTTAGTGAACACTTTCAAGTGAAATTAAAATTGGAAGTCAGTTCGCGAATTCGATTCTCTCTGTTCATTTTCTTGAGTTTCATCCTGCGGTTCTGAAACCAGATTTTGACTTGTCTGTCTGTTAGATTAATACTCTTGCTAATCTCCAGGCGGCGCTCACGGGTCAAGTACATATTGAATAAGAATTCCTTCTCCAGTTCCAACGTCTGGTGTTTAGTGTAAGGACATCTTTTCTTTCTTCCGCTCTTTGCTGTCAGCCAATTTCCTGTAGTGTTTTCTGCCTTTATATCCTCTGTTAAAAATAATATTATTATATAAGTATCTGTGGAATAGCAAAGAGAGCTTCCTAGGCTTAAGACTATTTTTTTTTTAAGCAGCTTTTTTGTGTGTGGTTAACACAAGAATCTCTATCCTATACTCAAATAATGTCCCCAGTTCCCTCTTGTTTATTATGTACAGGTTTTAGAATTCCAGTTAAACAACCTCTTAAAGCTAAACAACGTCCAATTTGTTTCAAAAATGAGTTGGATAAAACCTTAAATTCACAATATTCACCTGGCTGTCAGATACATAACACCAGTTCTTAATTTAATGGGTTTAAGATTATACATATTTCACAAAAGGGTTATCCTTAGTGAAGCATATATGGTGTTGAAGCTGTTTGCACTCTCCTAGGGTGCAGAGTTGTTGTTTTTCACGTGTCTGATATGTCCACAGAGTATAATTTTGGGAAATTATTCCTGCAGCTAGGGCGCTCCACGAAGGCTTCCCCCGCACCCCCCAAAAGAATTAATTAATTAATTAATTAAATTCCAGTACTTTGATAATTGCCCAAACTAGCTGTAGCTTTTACTCCACTTTGCCATCCTTGCTCAGACTTCCCTCTACAAGCACCCGCTTATATTCAAAACTAGGCACAACAACAACAACAACAACAACAACAACAACAACAACAACGTCTTGAAAATGACATTTCAGGGAGAAATATTTTGCCTGCCTGTGTTTTTCTTCTTCAGTGGACCAGACTCCATTTCTCTTTGACGTGAAGCCTCTGTGAAGTACATCATTTTATTCTTGGCGAAGAAGAACTTTTGATCTTGTTGTGTGTTTTGTTAAAACAACCACAACAAACAAACGTACACATATGTTGCTGTTCCTACAAAATTGTGCTGACCTCTCCGAATAGCTCTGCTTCATAGGGGCACACAGAGTTCCACCTCTGCAGCCATTGCTATCTTCGGACGCGCATACATAGACATAAACACCTCGGATTTGAATTTGGACATGCAAGAATTTTGGCAGCGGTAGCCGCCTAGCATGTATCTAAGGTGTGAGTGCCTGAATAGAGGGAAGGTGTTTTGCAGCCAGAAACAGCCAGGTCTATTTGTGCCAGATTCATGCCATCACAATTCCGGTCTAAACTGTAGAAGACCAATAATGCTTTACAAAAAGGACAAACAGGTTCGCTAACCCGTGTTTGTTTGCCTTGAAATGGCCTCTACATTCTCCAGCACTGCCATTGAACCCTGCACATTCCTTCAAAGGATTTGCCTTTCCCAAAACCTTAACCACCACCCCATTTCCATATCTTCGCTTGGGCATGGCTGGTGGTAACAGAAACGGAAATTAAGAGACCATACACAACAAAAGAAAGGGCGAGGATTTTTTATATTATTATTATTATTATTATTATTATTATTATTATTATTATTATTATTATTATTATTATTATTATTATTATTATTATTATTATTTAAAGTCCTGTTCCTAAAAAGTCACAGTATATGAAACATTTGATTCATGGTAAATCATGCCCTCCCTTCCCCAGCGGGAGAAAATAATGAAAAGTTTGAATATGTAAGTGGGACATTTCCTAGGTAATCATTTGCCTGAATTGAGCATCAACATGAACGGAAAAGAAATCACCTTTTATTTTGTTTTGGGGTTCCCCCATCACCACTTTCTTCTCTTCCAAATCGAAACGCCAGTGATGTTTAGTTATTTTTGCTAATTTGACTCCTACAAAAATAAGGGTTTGAGAGGGCATAGACTAGGAAGCGCTGTTTGGGGATACATTTTACAGAGATTTTTTTCCCTTCATAACCTTGACTTTGCAATATTTTCTTCATTGTGGCAGTTCAACCGGATGATAAAATCATTTATTCTTGGATGCGGGGAGGGGGAAAGATTGAAAAATCCATTTTAGGCCATTTAAAAATAGTAAGAATAGGAATAATAAGAATATTGTGTGTGTGTGTGTGTGTGTGTGTACACACACACACACACACACACACACACACAAGGCACACACACATACAAAAAATGCCTTATCAGGTGAGAAGCAAAGGGAATGAAATGCCTGTGTTCTTCTGTGGCACCCAACCATGCAATGTACGTATGCATATGCATTAATGGGGCATACATACTTACATATGGCACCACAGGTATGCATGTATGTGCCATGTGCACGTGCTTACACGGAGCTACATGGAACCCTATACGTCTCTCTTCTGCTTGTTTTCTAAGCATATTCCCCAATGCTTTAGGCTCTGAGTGGAGTTAAATTCGCGCACCCACCAACGCCAAACTAATAAAAAGCCCTCGCTTTTATCTGGATCCACTTCCAGCAGCATTGTGGTCTATAACACATTTCATTCCCTTTTTGCAACAGGACGCATTTGGTGCGCCCCCTCTTTCCTTCTGAGACCTTAAATAAATACTTAGAACCCTTCTTTTTCCAAGTGGATCTAATTAACCACACAGAGCTTAGCCAGCAGGATTATTTTAAACGCATAAGCAACCTCCAATGCACTGCCCGTCATTACAATAAAAGCCTCCTTTCCTAGAATGCATAAACTTCAAACAGATGTTTCACACACTTACAGGGGTTGGGGGCTTTTTTCTGCACAAACCAACCTCTGGATGCCGGGGAAACGCGGTTATCAAAGAGGGAGGCAGCAATGATAATGAAACTCAACAATCAAGTCCAGCCTGAAGTGTTTGGCAAACCATTTCTACCACACCTCTCCTCCCCCAGCCCACAACAAGCAATCCAGAGACTCCTCAAGTTAAAAAGAAGAAGAAGAAAGAAAGAAAGAAAGAAAGAGGGGGAGAGCGGGGCAAAAAGACAAAAATTTGTTACCCAGGGGGAAGAGGAAAGAAAGGGGGTAGGAGATCTAGAGGCATCAGTAGAAAACACATTTCTAAACTGTAACAATCTTTTAAAAATCCCTACACGCCAAAGAGGCATTGGTTCATATTAAGATCATTTCAGCACCTTTCTACGACAAACCTCAACAGAGCAAATATAACCAGACGCCCTTGCTTGCAACTTAAGCACAGCCATCTGACACAAACCGCCTCAAAGAAAATAACACAAAAACACAACAAGATGGACTTCGAATTCTAATCATTGCGTTTGGACACATTTGGATGCCTCATTTTCAACTAAGCTTATTTCGATTACTACTACTACGACTACTACTATTACTACTATTACTATTGTTGTTGTTATTTAGGAAAGAAGGCAGAAAACGTTATCAGTATAGGAATTACTGTGTTAAAGGGGGTGCAAAGAAAAGTTAATGCATCCTAATCAAGGACAACACCACGGGCATTGCTTTCTGACTAACAGTGTTGTTCTGACCAACACCACCAACAACAGTAGCGATGCTTATTATTATTATTATTATTATTATTATTATTATTATTATTATTATTATTATTATTATTATTATTATTATTATTATTATTATTTTAAAGTCTAGGATGCGGTGGAGTCCTCTTACCTTTTGCTTCGTTGTCAGAATTGTCAGTGCTGGTGTCTGTACATTTATTCATGTCTTTCTCAGTTTCCGACGGACTTACTTTGGCAACAGGGATACTTTTTTCTGTTTTAATTTCGTTGGCTGGTGTGTTCTGAGGATTATCTGGCTTTGTGTTTTCAGGGAAGCTCACTTTAGTTCCTGGTTGTGGTAGTGGTGGTGGCGGCTGTTGCTGCTGCTGCTGAGGTGGTGGTGGAGGTGGAGGAGGTGGAGGTGGTGGAGGTGGAGGTGGCTGTTCCAGATGCTCACTCCTTTGGTTGAGACTCGCCCTGGGTTCAAAACTTGCCTCAAACTCGCTTGGGTTGCTGCAGTTTGACGCCTTCTCAATGGAGGAATAACCTTGGCTGGCTCGGTAGTAGCTAGGCACGGGTACTTCATGGTCATTTAGGCAAGATTCAGGCATCTGATTGGGGTAGAGGGTCGCTTCATTGGCGTTTTTAGCTCTTTTGTCAGCATTGTACATACAGCAAGCATTTTCTTCCTTGACATTGGTTGGGAAAGAGCAGGAGGGGAGTTGTCTCGCAACAGGTTGTTCGATTCGGTAAGTATTTTTGGGGTCACACCAGGTGTCTAGCTGAGAAAGGTAAGATGGATAGGTGCTGAGAGACAGGCTGGCGTTATTCACCTCGTCTCTTTTGGAAAGAGACGGGATTATTCCACAGTTCCTCATCATTCCACAGTTGAAGTCGTTCCCAGACTGCATATACATTCCTTGGTTAGAGGAATAATTCTCCCCTCTGCAGGTACCGGCTAACGAGTCCATCAAAAACGAGTTAGAAGTCACATTGTTGGGACATGACATTTTCAGAGAGGGATTTTAAAGAGGAATACTACAGCCAGGGGCTGACATCTTTTTTTTAGGGAAAAATATCAGCACCATAATTATCCACGCATTGGTCCCAACCACGTGACGGCCAGGCCAATGAGGATTGAAAATGGCCTTGATGATTCAGACGCTGGTGACGTCACCGGGGTCAAGTTGTTGGGAGAGGAGAAAACCAGCGTGGAGCAACAGCGACATCTATCAGTTTCTGCAGGGTAGAGAACCCAGGACCTTCACGTTGAACAAAGGAGAGAGACCCCCTTTCCCTCGAGTTTGTTTACCAATGAACGAACGCGTGTCTACAGCAGAGTGGGGGGGAAATAAAGGACGCGAACGAACGCGTAAATAGAAGCAAAGTCAAATTCAAATTAAAAGGTCAGCAAATAATCAACCTTCATTTCCGCTCCTTTCTTTCATCTTATCCTCCCCCCCTGTCCTCCCCCCTTAAAATAAGTCCAATTTCTTGGGGAAAATAATTAATCTTCCCTAAACCTTAAATGAACTTTTTTTCATCTCTTCTTAGCACGAATTCCTCTTCCTTGTTCCTTATCCTCTGTCTCACCCCATCCCCAGTTAAACATGAAATGTATAGAAGATGTATCTTCACAAATATTTTTGTTCCTTCAGAAATACTTTGGTGGATTCATTTTTAATCGTGGAAATTTGAGTGTAATTCCCTAAAGTCAAAGAGGGTCGAAGCGTCTTTAGAATTCTTATGTATTATTTAAAAAAAAAAAAAACACCTTTCTGGACTCAGGCAAATATAAAGCACTGTGGTTAGGTCACTTCATTAAGTTCAGGTGTTTCCTGCGTGAAAAACAGTTTGATAATTGAAATTCGAGTTATTTTAGAGTTTATATTATTTGAAAGACGCTTTCTTGTCTTCTGTTTTAAAAGTTTCCTGTCTGTCGGTTTCTCTTTCCAGTACTTAGAAAACACACACACACCCAAATTCTGAATGCAACGGATTTATTTACTGTTGCAATTTTTAATAATCACTTCTCTTTTCATTCATTCAGAACTCGAACTCTGCACAGGTTGGCATAGAAACTTATAGAATTGCATCAAAATAAATATATAAATGGGGAAGAACACAGAATTGTTCTCTACTGGATAGTGCAAGTCTGGTCTCCCCTCCCCCCCCCCCGCCAAAATCAGGAAATTACTCCAATAAAATAAAATGAAATTTCAAACTATGGGATGTTTTAGGAAAGCTTTATTCAGCAGAAACACTGTCCGACCAAACATGATTTTTATTTGATCTTATTTTTATTGATTGTACTCCCAGCCAAAGAAAATGTTTATTTCCTCTTACCTTAATTTCCGTACTCTAGGCTCGTTTATTCTTTATGTTCCTAACTCTCTCTCTCTGAACTTTATGATCTCAGAATAATAACTTGTATTTCAGATATAAATATATCTTGAACTAGGTGTTTTCCTTGTAGCTGTTTTCATTAGACAGTTTTCTAAATTGGTTGCAATTAAGTAAAATTGTTCTTTAGTGTATATTAAATTGGCTAATGTGTTACAGTACCGCTTTGACAATGCTGTATATAGGTTTTGAAAGAAATTAGACATTGTCTTGTTAAATCCATGATAAAGAGACAAAAACTAATAGATGATGATGATGATGATGATGATGATATGATGATAATAATAATAATAATAATAATAATAATAATGACAGCAAGAACAGAATTAGCTAAACTGCTGAAATCTCAAGATCCTTAGGAAGGATTACAAACCTTTAAAGGGTTCATAGTCAGTTTCAAGGGGTGGGTGGGAAGCCTCCTCTTTCTTTTAAAGAAATAAACAGTGAGAAAAATTGCTCTAGAAACGGTGGGTTTGGGTGGGAGAGACATGGAACTTGACCAGTTTTTGGTTACACACACACACACACACACACACACACACACGGGCTCCCCCCCCCCTGCCTAAAGCTATCAGATCTTTACAAACATGTTTTCTTCAATGTTGTTTTACCATTCTTTTCGGCTGTTTGTTTTGAAAATACTTGCAGACTGGCACCCCCACCTTCAACCCGCCTGCCCTCCTCATCTTCAAGGGTGAGAAGTTTTAATATCTTGGGCCAAGGAAGCCTTAGACTACATCATTCTATTTGTCTCAAGCCCCATCCACCCCCACCCACCAATGCAGTGTGCTAAGAGCTTTCCTGCACTTTAAAACGCCGTTTGCTTCCTCTGGAAAGCTATTTGCGACTTTATAGCCTCTATTTGTGTTATCTGCATAGGTCTTTTTAAAACAGTTTGATAGAAATCGTTCAGTTTTATGATATCCAACGAAAATTCCACATAATATTTATAAGCAAAGAATAAAACTTTAGCATGGGAACCAATACTTCCTCATTTATAGGTGATGAAATTAAAGACCAATGCAGTTTGGCATTATATGGCTTTTCCCGTTCTCTCTCTCCCCCCCCACCCCTTTTCTTTCTTTATTTTTGCAAATCATGTGGCTAACTCAATAATTTTAGGCACTGAAGCCCTACACATTTTCACATGTGCATTTTTGGGGAGACCAACAATTGACCTTGTTTCCTGGACTGTCTGGGTAAAAATGAAAATATGTTTCCAAGTCTTTTATATCCTTATTTACTGCCATGCATTCTTGCATGTGTTATATTCCTCTCCACCCCCCTCTTTCAAGGAGGCAGGAAGAGGAATGTACAAACCCGCACTGTGGTGAAACCTGTCAAATAATTTGGTTTTTATCCTCTTCACAGATCCACATACCACCAAGGCATTTTCAGCAGATAGGAGTTGTACCCATATCCCTGAAGACAAGACAGAGAGTGTTTCAAATGTGTACAGCTGGTGAAAATAAAACAAAATATATACATACACACACATACACCCTGGTAGTGTTGACTGTCATTTATTTTATGTGGGGATTCTTGATTATTTTTTAAAGGATTGTGTGTGTCTCCGAAGAAGTCATCTCTTTATGCAAACGTGTAGAAGAATTTCCAGTGTCTCTTGTAGGCTGACGGTCAAAGTCTTTCACACACACACAAAAATGGCCATCATAGATGGAGGGGGTGGGAGAGAATCAGCTTCCTAACAAACAGCTAAATGCATTTCTCAACTTCCGTCCAGATCTTTTGATATCTTGGCAGGTCTGGCCATAAAGGAACGCTAGGGAATGTATCCGGGAGACCAAATATTGCTTAAAGTTAAAAATAATTAGAAGTATGATAAACATGGGTCATTAATGGGGAGAGAAATAAAATTCATCAGCCTAAGTAGAACCCCCGTTGGGAAAAATGCTTTACTCTAATTGCAGAAAATAAATACCAACAAATGCTATTAAAACTTAAAAGGAGAAAGCCTGTGTGTGGAATAAAGACCATAACAGCCTGCTCTGGCGTTTTTTAGTTTTGTTTTTTATACTTCTTTAGAAATCAGTGTAGAAATGAAACAGGTAATGCAACTGATTAAAATCAAAAAGAAAAGATAGATAGATAAGGGTGGGGGTTATTCCTAAAAGGTGTTTATACTGACCCACACGTGGACTGGGGTTTATCGGTGCATTAGTCTCTTGTTCTGTGGCTATTCGGAATTATTTTACTGATGTAAAAGCCAGGAAGTGAATAAAACCGTCAAAGAGACAGGGGAAAATGTGGCGATTTCTGCCTTTCTTTCTCCCAGTGTCTGGGTATATATGAAGCAAACTGCAGACGGGCTGCTATTGTCTTTGGTCGGTGTCTGATTGCCCTTTCAGTGAATGCCAAAGGCAGACAGTTCTGTTGACCCAAAAACAGGAGCCTTGAAACCGGTTTCCCTTCACTTCCCTTGGAGTTGCGCTGTGCGCTAGAGACAGGGCATGCGGTGGTGGGGAGTTGAAAACGCACAAACACGCGCACAGAGCAGCACATTTCCCTTAAAATCTAAAGCATTTTTTTTAAATGCACATGACTAATAACTCACACAAAAGCACATCTCAAACTTGCACATAATATTTTACCTGTTCCCTTTTCCTTCTAATTATTTAACCATGAGTTATGCATGGAAAATGCCTCTTGCGTCCATTGTATTTTTTAACTAACTTTTTCTTAACGTTTTTATTGCGAGCATTCATTTTCGCTTCTAGGAAGTATTTGGTAGCAACACTTTAATGGTTACCTTAAATTTGTATTTCTGCCTGGTATTATGCCCCGTGTTGTGGAGGAAATAATTCTGATTTATGGCAAAGTACACTAGAGTACAATAACAGTGATGCAAAAATAAAACCCACGCCTTTAGATGTTGGCTTAGAAACTGTAAACTATCACCACAAGAAATCTATCAAACTTTACAATCCCTCTTATACTGCTTCCTTCTTTTGGAGTAACTTAAGTCAAAGAATTATGGAATGATATTATGTTCCTTGAGGTGGTACTGAAAACTGTGCTCAAGTTATTTCTACCCCCAACATAGAATCTTCAGTCACCAATATATACCAGTATGAGTTTGGCCACCTTTCTTTATGGCGGAGACCAAAGTTCGCTAAAGAAACTTCCCCGCATGCACATTCATTACCATGTTACCTCCCTCGCTCTCGCTGGTTGCATATATGTGTAAATAGCTACGTGTGTAGAGCTACACATACAAAAAACACAGGCAGTGCAAAATACTTCTTATAAATAACCTAGTAAGTTTAACAAACACGGATACAATGTGAATGGTATGTGGCAACAATTCTTATTTCATACCTTAGGATAATAATAATAATAATAATAATAATAATAATAATAATAATAATAATAATAATAATAATAAATCTCATTTGCTATCTAAAATTTTCCTGACACAGTTGCACTTTTAGTTTGAAGAGTGGTGTGGATTTTCTTTTAAATAGTTCAAAATTTAAAATAAAAGTACTTGAGGTTTTCATAAATGAGTAGACAGATAATATCTATCTATCTATCTATTATCTATCGCCTGTCTTTCTTCTACTTGTGACAAGTTTATAAGTGCAAACGACTTCTTGCAATTACCTTGATAAGTTAGCAAACAAGTAGAAAAGGCTGATGGGACAATATTATTAATATCTGAATTTACAAAGAAGTAAACAATAATATTATGCCCAATAACTTCTCAAATTTTCTCACCTATTTCTACTTTTAAGCTAAAGTGTGACTAGGAAGTATTTAAAAAATAGGTGCTGTTTTCACCCGCCCCCTGAATCTTTTCTTAGGGAAATGTTAAAGGAGAACATACCGAAGGAAACTTTCTCAGGGAAATGAGTAATGGAAACGATATTAGATTTTTGGAAAGAAAACACACACACAAAGCAAAGTATTTAGGATACATAGAATTCGGTGTGTGTGTGTGTGTGTGTGTTTAAAGAAACTGACAATGACTGTGAATCACAAAAGTTCCCTTTCCCCTAGGCATTATTGATCATCACTTATGCTTTAAAAGGTACATGAAGTTCAAAAAAGGGTTGCCCCAATTATTTCGATATTAAAGGATATGTATCCTTTCCCGTGTTTGTTTCCCCCATCCCATTTTCTTAATAATGACACAGGTGTTGGGCTTCCCGGCTATAAAGCCAGTGGCCGCCCTCCCGTTCAAGTAAAAACCCGGCTATATATCCATTTAAGTCTGTATCCTGTCTCTATATGTTCCAAAGATCTGCGCTAAGAAGTGATGAAGCTATTTCATTCAATTAACCGAGATTTCAATATAGGTGTTTTCAATAAGGAAAGGTAAGTGCTTATGTGAGTTTGAAAATACCCCTGTCTTTAAAGCAGACTAACTCTCCCATCTTTAGTTATAATGCTGATACCAACGGCCTCTGTTCATTTTGAAGTTGCAATGTGTGTGGGAAACGCAATTGACACAAGGGTATACTATCCAATTATTTTAGCAATTGTTTGGACTAAGACATAAGATATGCATTAAAACATTTGAAAAGAATGGCTACCATTTGGTCTGTGCATGTTCCGCTTAATCCTTCCTGTTAAAATGTTGTTGCCTTTCTTTTAACCGACTAAAAGAACAAATTTTCATTCTGCTACTAGTCCATAAACAACATGTATTTTTCTTTCTTTCTTTTTTGGCCAACTCCCCCTGCCCCCACCCAAAAAGTCCCCTAAAAACAAAAACATTTTGTAGGACTCCCAGCAACAACTCGATCAATTTTCATTTGGTACAGCAAAGATTCGAAAGTCTTATGAGGCTGCAAGCCGCATTCTTGTGGTTTCATGTTGTAATTTGGGGGTTATCAAAAACAGAGAAACGTGCTTAAGTCTAACATATGTCGAACATCCCTACAGTTTCTAAGTTTATTAAAAGCATATCAACAGGGCCTTAATGAGACGCCATTTTGAGTGGGGGGTTAATGATGATGATGATGATGATGATGATGATGATGATGATGATGATGATGATGCACCAGTCCAAATTTGGTCTCAAAGAAAGTTTGAATTTGTTTAAATATATCATCTAGACTGCGGCAGTTTTTGTTTGTTCAAATCCATGCCATTCATAAATGCTTTCAAATACACAGAGAGATATAAATGAGTTACATCAACATTTCTTGATAAAGGAGAGGAGATATATTCTACCACTCCTTTGCCCATCAGACGTACAAAGAAAAGCAGGATACAAAATTAATGCTACAGTCAATTATGCTTTGGGGGAGTGGAACTGTTAACGGCCCACAAGAGTGCCTTGCCTAATTCTCTAGCAAAATGGGAATAGGAGAGTATTTTATTTACAGACACAGGCACGACTCGTTCTGTTCCTCAGGGATCAGAGGTGCCTCCCGCAGAAGTTACTTGCAAGCACATCAACAAACAAAAAGTCACACACACCCCAATAGTCCACAATCAAGCGAAGATTGGTTCAGCGAGAGAGTAGATAGCTTCAAGTCCACTTGCCAAAGCCACTGCCTCTGCTCCTCAGGGTTCTCCAGATCCATTCGTGGCCAAGTTTTCATTTCTTTCCCCCCCCCCCCCCACCCGAGCCCAAAGTCAAACTCTTTGCGGACATTCAATGGAGCGCTTTGCCCAGGGCGATTATCTCTTGCGGATAGTTGCTGGTTTGCTCACCAGGGTTGTTTTATTTACATGATGTCACCGGAGAGTACTCGCTACACAGTCAAGTTTATGTTCCTCAACTCCAGAACTCCGAAAGGAGGACAATGTTCGCATGAGGCTGGGACCACTTGCAGACCTAGGTGCATGGGTGGAGAGGTCGGTGTGCCAGTTTACAGCCATCTTCAACATAGTTCTTGCCTCCCCAACCTTAGCAAGCACATGCACAACCAACCAACCATACACACACACACACACACAGATCTTTTAAAGGTATGTGTGTGTGTGGGGGGGGATAAGGATGCTCTTAGCAAACAAACAGCCCCAATAACAGAATGGGAGGAGTTATTTCTTGCGCTCCAGCCAACACAAATGAACATTAAACAAACAAACAAACAACCTGCCCAGATGCCAATTACAAACTTCCCCCTCCCCGCGCCTTCCTCGTTCTGAGCTCTATCTCACAACAAAGTCACCTACTAAGCAGCTTCCAGGACGTTAAGTAGGGGATTCCAGGCAGGGACAGGAAACAGGTTTGCTCGCTGTGTGTCTGTACGTCACACGGAGAGGTCCTTCGCAATTAGCCTGTGTGTCATTAACGTGGCTTTACACCGAGATCCCCAGCCTATGAGGGAGCACTTATCCTGATGGACCTTCCCAGCGAAAAATAAAGTTGTCTTATGCAAAGCCTCAAATGCGTGAGAGGAATTTAGAGGCAGGAGGAGGGGGGGAGGAGAAAGAAAGAAAGAAAGAAAGAAAGGGGGGGGACGGACACACACACTTGTAAAACTTTTATGCCAAACAAAGTTATAAAAACTTTCCATGCGTTAAGGTATCAAAAGGTTTATAACAATAATAAAGCTTGAATGAGACTTGGTGTGTGTGTGTGTGTGTGTGTGTGTGTGTGTGTGAATGCTAACCTTCTAGATATATTAAACCGCTGAGCAGCTGAGTTAAATATTAAACACCATAAACACCACCCTTGATTCGAAATTTGTATTTGCCTGTGTGCATAGCTGCACGCGCGCACACACACGCACACACACGCACACACACACACACACACACACACAGAGCCACCTTCCCCCCTACTCTAACTCGGTAGGCGGGAGCACTGGAAAAGGGACCGAGGGCCTTTCTGATTCCGGTTTATTACAAAAGGGTTAAAGGTGATGGACTTGACTCCATTGAAGTTCAAAGACATCATATATTCACATTTTTTTTTGTTCTTCTTGTGCCCCCCCCCCCATTCCTCCCTCAACGCAACAAATAAAAACCCAGTTCACAAAGCACATTTGGCCATTGGAGTCTTTTGCCGCTCTATGCCACAATTTGAAGGAGGGAAGGGACAGGGCTGCATCACAGGGCTAAAAATTACACCATGTTCCTAAATTCGCTCTCATAATGGTAGTCTACTTCCCCAGCTAAATGCCCCACTCCCCAAACCCAAAACAAAAAGAAAAAAGAAAAGAAAAAGACCCCAAAAGAACATTAACGGGTTATCCCTACCTCGCACTGCTGCTTAATACCCTTGTAAAGTCCCACATGGTCTATAAACTTGGATTTTACAACTGGCATTCCATTTTAGCTCGAGAAAACTTTGAACTAGGCCTCCAGTTTCATTGTGTCGCAGCCCCAGCAAAAGACATGGAAGAGGAGGGTGGGAAGGCGGCGGGGGGGGGGGAGCGGGAGACTTGGGAGCGAGAGCGTGTGTGTGTATGTGTGTGTGGCGGGAGAAGCTGGAAGAAAGCTGAGCAAAGACACCCTTATTTGTTTACTATTTACTGCGGAAGTCTTTTTCAATGGCCAGACGGTGGTAATTAAGGAAAAATTAAGCTGTTTAGTGCTGCAGTCTTTATTACAATGTCTAGACTAGTCGCCCCCTTTGTCCAGACAACCGCCGCAGTTACGGGGTATTGACTGGACTTTCTGACCTGGCGATATGCACCTTATATTGCACCTACGTTTTAAGTTTTCCCTAACCTTGGAAAGGTTTAAGCAGTCACTCATTAAAAGAGAGGCGGGTGTCTTTGAATGATGCGCCATTTTGCTTTCTCAGATCGCTCACTGTATACCAGAGAGAGGGGGGGGCGCAGGGGGCGGGTGGCCCTACTTTTCTCCCAAGGGTGGCTTTGAAACGTCTATGGTCTTCCTTGGACTCCACTGTCGTCCTAACATTCTTCTATACTTTGGGCAATACCCACCAAAGAGTCGTCCATATTAAGGAAATATTTACATTAGACGTTGAGTGTTTAATCCAATTTAAAGGCAGGTTATAGGCCCCTACATCCGTATTCACAAGTGTCTCCATTAAACAGGGGGTGGGGAACCCGGGTAGAAAGAAAGGGAGGAAAGAACAGAGGAAAACCGATCCTATCCAGCATATGCGTGTCTAAAGTGTGCGTTTCTCTCTCTCTCTCTCTCTCTCTCTCTCTCGTGTGTGTGTGTGTAATCTTTTCCTCTCATCTCCTCTAATGGGGAACATTCCCGTTAACATAACCGTTTCAGATAGTATCATCATGGAGAAATGGGAGATAGATCTATCAAGGAAGCTAAAGTTTCTTCTTTTCTCTCTCCCCCCCCCCCCGCCTTCTTTTCTTGCAAACTAAGCACATTTTGTGGGTTTCCCCATAGCTGACAAATCAAACCATAAAAGCAGGGAACATCAAAGTATTTTAATTGAACAGGATTGTATTTAGAAGCAATCATGAGAAACTCGCATCGCCAATGGATGAGAATATAGATTTGTTACTGCTTGTTCCGTAATCCAGAGACACCCTCAGACACCACATATGTGTTACACAAGAATTCATCAAGAATCAATGGGAGATTTAGGACTGGGAGAGTGTAACCATTTAGAATTGCTAGATTCTCCCCTTTGCACGCACAATTAAAACATGCATTCAACTAGTGTATCTTTTTGTCTATTTCTGTCCCATACTAGGCAAATTGCGTGTCTTTAATGGAGTGAGGGGTGGGTGGGTTATTGACGTGTAAACATAAAATTGCACTTCCATCTCAATGTCCGGGAGTTGAACTTGTTTTGTTTAAGAGAAAGAATTAAGTACTTGACTTTGCATTTGTGCATTGCACGGGAGGTGGGTGGGGGGAGCAGGGAGGGGGGGGACGGTACTTTATCCTTGACATTACGAAAATTTCGACTTCCTCGTGGATGGAGATGCGCTCATTAACCACCACCAATATACGTATATTTAAGCACGTTGCAATATTGCTCATTAACCACCCTTTTAGCATATTGCAATATATTGTGCTTGTAGGGTGGGGGGAAAGAGGAAAAGAAATAAAAAGATTAACTACATTGGGAAAACAGACAAAGACATCTGGAGCCAAGCACAGAGCTGTATTATTGGGCCAAGAAATTCCTATAAATTTAAATGCAATGATGAAAACAATGAACTCCACAAATGTCTAGTTAAACGCAGAAGGTTCATATTAATGTGGATATATATATATATATATATATATATATATATATATACACACACACACACACACACACATTAATATGTGTGTGCATGTGTATATTATATACATGTGAGTGTGTGTATGTATGTGTGTATTATATGTATGTGTGTGCATGTGTGTGTCTCACATGCATGATCACATAGACACATGTGACACATATATCTCACATGCCATGCGTGCTCACACATACTCACACAGAACTGGGGCATTTAAAGTTCTGTCGAAAAGTCCCTACCACATTGACCACAATGACTCTTTTAGGAGAGGAAATACTAATAAAATGGTCAAATAAAATCATAATGTAGAACAGCTTGAAATGTCTTTATTTGCCACAGAATTTCAAAGAGTTTCCCGGGATTCACTTCTATACATACACAAAGATTTATTTATAATCGTGGTTGTTGCTGTTGGCCTTGTTGCCTCTGCTGCTGCTGCTGCTGCTGCTGCTGCTGCTGCTGTGGGTCTCCCTCTCCCATGTCCAGGGGAGGGGGGGGAATAATGCATTTACATACTATTTAAGAGACAGTTATTGCAAATTTATTGTAGTCCATTCCTCTTCCTCCTGGTCCATCCCCCACCCCTACCCTGCCCCCAGATGCAGAAAGGGAAAGAGAAATGGCGCGCGGGGGGGGGGGGAATCAACAACATCCAACCTGGGACTGCATAGAATATTTATATATATAAAAGATACATGAGGGAATCAATGGAAATCACGCCATTACAGTGACACCAGTTCTTGGAAAGGTTATTTAAATGAGTTTTCAGAGAACAGCAGTCCTTGGCATGTACAGCAGTGGAACCCTAATGGAGTGCAGTGTGTGTGCACGGATGAACACGTGTGGGTACATACTCACATACACACACAGCTGCACACATACGCACACAAAGCCCTCCTCCCAATCGAAGACAGGGAGTCTTTGCTGGAAGGGGGCGGTTTTGCGTAGACATATCATCAACTTGCATATCAAAATTAGGACAAATAGAATAATACTTTTCTGGACAGAGCACTGTGGTTGCTTCCAACGAACATAGACGATTAAGTGGTGATGATGGTGGTGATAATGAAAAAGAAGAACAAAAACATCATAATAAAAATAAATCCAATTCTTCGAGACTAACCGTTAAATTAAATGTTCATACAGTATCCAAGTGCTTTTCAACGTTTAGGGAATGGGGGTTGGGGACTATCAGTGACTCCTTTTTGTTACGCCCCCGAACAGGTCCCAAACATACAAATTTAACGAACGAAGGAAAAGGTTTCAAACTCTGAAGGTTGCTTGTAGACTCCACAGTCAAATCGTGCTTGCAACAATGTCCCTTCTTCATACACAGAATACTTCAACGAGCAGAGGAATTTTTTATTTTTTAATTTTTTTTTACAAAAGAGGTTCACAATAAGGGATTTCCAGAGAAATACTGCAGGCGGTCTCTGCTTAGTTTTTTTTCTTTCATCCTTCTGTTCTGAAACCAAATTTTAACCTGTCGATCAGTGAGATTCAGCATCCTAGACAGCTGCAGCCTTTTCTCTTTGTTTATATAGACATTGAAGAAAAATTCTCTCTCTAGCTCTCTGATTTGGAATTTCGAGTAGGGGCAGCGCTTCTTTCTTGTACGGGGGGCACCTTTAGGGGGGGGGGAGAGAAAAATACAACCAGAAGGGAGTGAAAATAATTAAGCAAATGAAACAACAAAATCCCAGTAGCCCCCACCCCCTCCTAAGAGCTCACATACTTAGTTTCACGCATACATCTGGAACCACATCCTACGTCATGTGTAACATCGTAACTGGCGTGTGTAGCATAACACAGCCATGGAGACATTTTTTCTGTTACGTTTTGAATACATGATCACCCCACCTCTGTTTTTGGCTGATCCCTAAGTGCAGCAATCTACAATAATTGCTGGGGAGCACGAGTGGGGAACCTACCACCAAACTGCAAATCTGCAGCCTTTCCATACAGTCAGCAGCGATGTTAGAACTATAAGAACCCAGGCATTACGTTCTGCATAAGTTTTTGATTAACTGGCATGCCACCCTCCACATACCCTCATCTCTTTCGCTCTCTTTCTCTCTCTCTCTCTCTCTCTCTCTCTCTCTCACACACACACACACACTCATACACAAAGAAAATAGAAACAAAAGATCCTATCAGTCAAAAAGGAAGTAATGTGTTCCCCAAGGCGTCAAACAGAATTGCAAATAAAATGTGTGTGTGTGTGTGTGTGTGTGAGAGAGAGAGAGAGAGAGAGAGAGAGAGTTTGTCTCTCTCTGTGTGTGTGTGTGTGTGTGTATGTATGTATATACACACACACACACACACACACAAGTTCATACAGTATCCAGTGGTCCATTCATTTATGAATGAAAAGAAACATCACTAGGGCAACTTGCTTGATCAATTGCTTCCATGTAGATTTTTTTTTAAAAGAAAAGAAAGAAACCCATATATAGATATATATATATATATATGAGATACCTTATATACTCTCTCTGTGTGTGTGCTTAGATAGATAGCTTTTAAAGGTGAATTAAACACCTTCAGTGACAAAATCAAATTATACTTTAAAAAGACAACACCGCCCAAGGAATTCAGCCTAGGCTTAGTATAATCTTAGAGGTAGGAAGAAAAAAATAGCATGCTGTGAAGACATGAAAATGTTGCATTCACGTTCCCCATATTCCTAGCAATATAGATAGATAGATATTTAAATTTAGACATGCATTTTCAATGGGGGAAAAAAAATCACACACACACCCTTGCATGCATCTCTCACTGCCTCCTCGAGAGGACAGGAAGCTAAAGCAGTGTTCTGCCCAATTGCCTTTTACCCTCAGAAGCCCGGGACCAAATCCTTTTAAAATGCTCATGTAAGTTCATGATCAAAGTTAATATTTGTCACCATGGTGTGCTTTTAAAATTTCACAGACTCTGAGATACTGTGTCTGCGCCTAACATCTCCATTTTTCTCAAAGAGCCTTTCCCATCGTAAAAATTCTTCTCGTTGCAAGAAAGAGCTTTGTAGGTTATAATAAAATCCTTTGAATGCTTATAAAACTCCACATAAAATTTGACCGACAAAACAGCGGGCTAGTCCCTTAACCTTTCCATTTACTGCTCTCTCTACCTACTCGAGTTGCTGGTTTTGCTCCCTTCCTTGTTGACAGAGGAGGACGAAGCAGTCGAGCCCGGGTTGGTGTTTTCTTCTTCGTCTTCCGGGTCTACGCCTTGGTCGCCGCGGGATGACAGTGCGGTGGGCTGGGAGTCGGTCTCCAGTTTGCTCTCGCTCTTCTGCAAACAGGTCTCCGGCGGGTTCTCGGCGGAGCAGTAGGCGTTTTCGAAGAACCGGTCGAAGCCTTGCGGGAGGACGCTATTCTTGTTCATGCTGGAGTAGAAGCCCGTGGAAGCCGGATGGTTGGAGCTGGGGTGGTGGTGGTGGCTGTACACGCTCTCGTTTTTCATTAGCATTTCGGTCATGGTGGAAGGCGGGATGCACTCCCGGTGCATCAGCTCTTCTGCGGAATAACACGAGGCGTAATTGCTTCTATGGTGCCATTTATTCGAGGGGTCTAGCCCGTAGGAGACCTCTCGCACTGGCTGCACTTGAGAGAGGTTCGTGGAGTAAGGGTAGGAGATTTGGCGAGAGGGGGCCTGTGGCAGGAAAGATGACACAGTCGAAAATTCTGGGACGTAATAGGTGCAGCTGGGGAGGTAGAGATTGGAAGTGCAACCCGCTCGGTCGCCGAAGTCCGCGCTCCGCTCCTTGCGCGACTGGGAGCAGAAGTTTCCCAGGTTCACTGAGTTAAACATCTTTCTCCTTTTCTTGCTCCTATAGATAGATGTTTTGGATCCGATGTGCAGAGGGGGAAAAATTTGGGAAGGCGAGATGACGCGCTATCCGTCTTAGTCGCTCTCTCCAGGACACGTGATCCAAAGTAGATATTGTCATATATCAGTTTGGAGCACTTAGAAGCGTAGGAGTGGTTCACTTAGGTAAGATCTCAGAGGTTCAAACGATTGGTTTTCAAACACCGCAGAAACATTATGAAAATCAATCGCAGATTTGTATTCATTTTCTTCCAGGCACACCCCTCGTAAGCATTCAAAGCAGATAGCGGCGGGGCGGCTGGTGAAGTTCTCTCTCTCTCTCTCTCTCTCTCTCTCTCTCTCTCCTCTATTTGGATTTTGCTTTCAGTTGTTCACGGGGGATTCAGATATGGGGTAGGGTGGGGGTAGCTCAGGGGTGGGGGAGGTGAGGGAGGGTCTAAGGGATGTGTTAACTGTAATTTCCCCCCTCTCACATGTTTGTTCCTTTCCATGCTAGACACATTTTAGGCGTGATCAGGCATATTCTTTTTTCCCCCTTCTTCCCCCCCCTCTTTAAAAAGAAAGGATTCAACTATTAGAAGCCCAGAGGATTGGATACAGATTCTTCAGTAAGTTTTCAAAGATTTCTCAAGATCTTGCTTCAGGAGTGCAGACCACATCTCCATATACTGTGTGTGTGTGTGTGTGTGTGTGTGTGTGTGAACTTTAGAATGGGAAGATAGGAAGGGGCACAATTAGTCACTTTCTAACATTTGTCGGGTTACCTAGCTGCCCCATCTGCATTCTCAGGTATACCACTGGCGGAAGAAACTTGGAAACTTTTGCGAGCCATCTAAGCCCAAACTGCAGCCCATTGAGGCCTGGCTTATTGACTATGGAGTACTAGAAATAGGAAAGATAGATCAAGACATAGAACTAATGAATTAAGTTGAGGCGGGATAAATATTCGAAAGCCTCCTTTAACGTTGGGTTAAATATTTATTATGTAAGAGTGGTATAGTGAATATTTAATGCAGCTGTTTATTGTCAATCAATGTATGTTCACAATGCCTTGCGACCTTTAATCTACCAGCTAAATAAAAGGGAGAAGGCAAAAAAAAAAATTAAGATTCTTATTAAAGTCATTTGTCCTTGTATTTGGTGCTTTTCAGGGTCCCTCCCACACTGTATCATGCCAAGACTGAAAGCTGAAAGAAGGAATATTTCAAAGCATGTCCTATATAACATTTCCCGTGACTTTCAACCAATTGTTAATCTAAAGTGTCTTCTGCCAATAATAGTTCGGAAAGCCATTCTACAAAGGCATATAAAGAATATTGGAGGTTGCTCGTATATCCATAGAAGTGCCCTAACGATTTGTGCTTAAAACTCTTCTATCTTTCAGATAATCTTGGGCACCCATCACACATGCCTCACACAGATTTTGTGCCTGAACTGAAAATCATTCATTTGTGTATATGTGTGTGCGTGCACGTGCGTGTTTTTAAAAGCCCTATTATCGTTCTCTCTCTCTCTCTCTCTCTCTCTCTCTCTCTCTGTATTTGTAAAGGTTTCTGCCTGATGTAAATATCATATATCTCTAATATTCTATTGGCTCCTGGTTCTTTTCTCCACCCTCTCATCCCTGCCTTTATTTTATTTTATTTTTAATTCACTCTGCTGATATGTTTTGCTCCATTCTGTTCTATTGCTCTATTCAATGAAGTGTGTGTGTGTGTGTGTGTGTGTGTGTGTTGGTGGGAGAACCCAGCAATTTTGCTTTGTTTACATAGAATCCTCCCGCCTTAACCTCCATCACTGGCACCAATTTTGGACAGTTTAAAAGCCTCATAACAAAATTCACACAGCATCAGGAGGGTAAAATGACTTTACTAGTTATATCCTGTCAATTCGTGTTGCAGTAAATTAAACACTCAGGAACAAATAACAAAGTCCAGGAAAATAACAGACTGATATAGAAGAAAATGTTGGGAGCAGGACTGTGTTTGAAGGCTATGGGTTTTGCAAAGTATTTCCTTTGGGAAAGCCTTGAACAAGCCCTTTTTAAAAATAATGCAATGCTAGGAACTTGTGATAAATTTGAGAGAGAGAGAGAGAGAGAGAGAGAGAGAGAGACGCCCTGAGATGACCTCATTTGCCCCAAGATTTCTTTTTAATTGAATTCTTTTAATTTGCTTGTCTCATCTTACTTTTAAACCACCAGGTAGGGTTTAGTCAGCAGGCAGAATTGGTTTCCAGGCAATGCTCTGCCACAAGAAGGGAGCGGATGTCTGCTGAAACCAAAACTGAGCGTGAAATTAATAAGCAAGATGGTTTGGTGGAGGTGGGGGGGGGGAAATCCACTTTGGTCACAGAGAACAAGCTGACTATATCTGACAAAAGATCAAAACCTTTAAAGGAACCCGTGTGTGTGTGTGTGTGTGTGTGTAGGGTGTGTGTGGAGAATGGGGGGGGGGTACACTTGGCATTGAGATAGAGCATTCAAACCAACAGTGGATCTACTGGGATATGTATCGAATTCAGTGTATTTACTGGCAGAACCAAGACAAACCGAAGCGGATTCTATTATCTTTGCTTAACCCAAACGATCAGCCTGTCCTTTTAATCTTTATTCTGCATTCTTAGGTTTGGGTGGCTGCTGTTTTGCGCCCTCCGTTATGCCTTCCCAACAGGGCTCAAACAAATGAGCATCCTATTCCAAACTCTTCTGTGTCTCCCTATCAAGTACACCTCTCTGCATGGCGAAGAGAGAAATCAGTGCAGGCAGGGCTGCCACAGAGATGGGCTCCTTTTGGCCCTATCCTTTGCGCTGCTTTTACGAGTTGGATATTGTTTTTGGCCAAACTTTTAATTAAAGTGTCAGAGAGCCTTTAACTTGCCCTTTTACAGAGTAATATTCATACTAAGTACAAACTAATAAAGGCATTGTTTACGAGGGCCATTGTTTCCTCCCCCACCCCCACCCTTCCAACACTATGGAACCTGCTCCGGTGGGGTGGAGAATTGAGCACATTTGCAGTGAAGGTGGGTGGGAAGGATACTGGAACATCCATGGCACAGTAAGCGCATTAATTTCTCCCCAGCCCCCCTCGCGCGCACACACACCCCTTTCTTCCCCCTTTTCTTGGGGTAGAATTACTTCTCTGTCTTATTCGACTGCATTGGTGGCAAACAGAAGGGTTTCACAGGACCTCTCCTCTAGGTGTACGAATAATTTATTGCTCTTAATAGGTAGATATAAGCTCAAGCCAGCCCCAGTGCTGTTGTGTGTGTTTGTGTGTTTTTAAAGCCCGATTTAAAGTATAGGATTTGTCGGCTTCCTGCGAAGAAGCACAGAAAAGACAGCTGTGGAGCCACAGCACTTGAATTTGAACCACCAAAGTCAATTCCCTGCCTACCATAAAACAGAAGAATGAAGGCTGGAAGTCTCACATTCCTTTTGGTCTCCACTTAAAAAAAAAAAAAAAAAGCCCCTATGAGTCGAAGACAAATAAACCGGAGCATTCGCTGAGTTCTTTAATCCTTGATCAATTTCATTTTCACAGCCAATCATAGTTTTTTTGGGGGAAACCACTGGTTCCCCCCCTTTTTCTTTTTTCATATGACTCTTTGACATATACGGAAGGATGAGAGGGTTGAATTAAAAGATGAGGAGGGGGGACGTTTCAAAGAAGATGTGTTGAAAGTGTCTCCGAAGTTGCTTGTATGATAGCGTGACTTCTTATATGAAGATGGGGAAAGAAAGAAAAGAAAGAAAGAAGGAAAGAAAAGGAAGATAGCAGATCAGTCAGAGGAAATGATTATGTCAATTCTCAGGCAGGGCTTCATATGTGTAATTAGACATATGCATATTTAGCCGGCTGGTTGTTTGTGGCTCGCCAAGTGTATTGCTCTGCATGGCATTTCTATGTTAATGCAACAGTAAATTTCCATCTCCCTCTGCCGGATCATTTGCCCAATATAATCACAAACACACTTAAACACATCCTAGCATTGTTGTTGTTGTTTTTAAGCGGGGAAATATCCATTTGGGAAGACTTTCTAAGAAACATTCTTTCTCTGTGGCTAAAATGAACTTTCCAAGAACCGGGCTCCGAAGTAAATTTTAGAGTTGTGGCGGACTTGACCAAAGAAATGTTACCCTCGTGGCAAGACTCCAGTTCTTGGGTTTGTTTGTGTACATTAAGCAAATCGAGGCTGAACCTGCTATAATGTCCAAGGTGGGTTTGAACACAGCCTACAAACATTTGCCACCCAGAAACTAGTCTTTCTGGTCCGTTATCAGTTTGGGGTGGGGTGGGGTGAATATTCTGTCATCCAATGTAAATTTGGATTTACTTCCTCAGTCCAAACTGATGAAAAGTTTCCTGCATACAGAGCTCTGTGTTAGATGTGTGCAGATGATTATCGCATGGTGACCACTTTCTGGAATATACATAAATGAATATATTAAAATGTATACTCCTCTAAATTTCTAAATGTTTTTCCCCTTAGCACCTGGATCACAGGCACATACACTGAGTAAACCCAAGTGCTTTTTAGGGAGAAATCGGGTTAGAAACTGCTTACATCTGGACTTTTCACCATATTGGGTTCCCTTTTCTTGTCGGCTTTCCGGCGGATTTCAGGAGGAAGCTAGCGCTCTTAACCTGTCCTTCCACCGCCTATAGTAAGTGTGATTACTATGTCGAAAAAGAACCTTTGTGGCGGGCTTCTGGTGGGATGGGATCGGATGGAACCACCCAACATTTCAAGCAGCCATTTCCGCGTGCCTTCTTTTAGCCAAATCATCCCAAACTTTTGACGCCTAAAGACTGTGACCTCCAAGACTCGTGTTATGGACCCTAAGTGAATGTAAGCCCTGCTGATTCCAATGTAACCGACTGGCAAGTAAATGTGCTTGGGATCGCAACCTACACCCGCTTGTTTGTTTGGTGCAACAGTAACAGCAGCACTTCCAAAGGAAAAATAAAATACCCCAATGTCTTTAAATCAAGCCGAAGGGTACTACAAACCCACGCCAGTAAGCAGATTATCCTCGACTGCCTGTGTGTTCAGGAAATCCGGGGCCAGAGACAATAGCTACAAGTAGGAAGCTCTTGGAAAATATTATTGTCCCCCAATGGCAAAGATAAATTTAATTGGATATAAGCCAGCCTACTAAAGACGACTTCATAAGCTGTGAACGATTCAAAGCGGGGAGGAAAAGGTTTCAGATCTTCCACAGGCCAGGGTTGCAAGTTCAAAATCATGTGGACCCAATAAAGATAAAAGCTGATAAGCTGTATGCTTCCCAGCCACACGCAAAGTCAAACACTGAGCGGTGTAACTGCGCTGATGGATGTCCTGGACTTGATGCTGGGCGTGCAGAATTCTTCTCTGCGCATTATTGGCGTAATATAAACCATCATGATTGGGCCGATTGCAGATGATAACTGGCATATTGCAATGAATAATAAAGCTCAAGTCAATTCTCAGTTGCTCTGATCCTGTGCATGCCTACATCGGAGAAAGTTCGATCGAACTCATTGTGATGCGAAAAACAGAGTTCTTTATCGATAAAGCCCACGATGCAAATCCCAAGATGGGGGGTTTACTCCCAAATAAGTGTGCATAGGATTTCCTTCAGCAGCCCTAAAAGTATGTTTAAGGATCATTAGGTCAGCCCCATGAGTTGGCAGGGCAGTAGTGAATAAAAGGGAATGATTGCACCAATATATTTACACGCACGCACACATATGCGCGTGCACACTTGCATATATAAGCTGCAAAGCCAAGTTCACTGGAGTTTGCCAATGACTTATTCTGCTTTCCAAATCGAAGGAGACCTAGTAAGTAACCCAAGAAGTCAATTTGGGGGGCAAGGGGTGGGGTGGGCGCGATCAGCTCCAAACATTATAGTTGTACTGGGGTTGTGTAAAAATGAAAGAGTTCACAAACATGTTCACCAACATGATATACAAACCCTTTAAAAGCGCCCAACATTTTAAATAATATTTAACATTTTAAATAACATTTACACAAGACACACAGAGAGAATAGACTTGCATATATTCAAAAGTGTTTTATTGTCTGAATAAGGTTCTCTGAAAAGTAAGGGAGTGGATATAAAGTCCCATCTTTCCAGTTAAAAAAAAATTGTTTCACACACGAGTCCAATTTATTAACTAATACTCCCTTATACACACAATATAAACTTTATTGTAACAGAATAGTTCCTTATTATATTGTGTGAAGAAAGACGTTGCTGCTAGTGTCAATGAGATTTATCCAAAAGGTTTATAAGAAACATTCTGCTTTGGTTTGGGTGTGGGTTGAAGAATGAATGAATATATATACACACACACACACACACACCTTGATACCCACATTTCTTTTATATCAGCCAGCAGGCAGCCTTGTTCCCATCAGACATGATCAAAGTAAAATCTCAACATTTTACAGGGGTTAAAAAACACACACCAAAGCCCCTTCAATAGTTTTCCCCTCCCCCCTCCCCAATGTAGGTCAGTAGAGCTGGAATCAGCCCCAGTATCCACATTTATCAGAATAAAATGAAACAGAATGCCTGGGATAGTTATGTGGTGACATTCTGCAAACATAGAAACCAGCTTTAAGGGCTGCACATTAGTTCAGAGCCCGGTTTTTTGGGCAATGCTATGCAATATCAGCCTCTTTGTTTGCATGAGAATATGTGCGCCTGCGCGCGCGTACCGTCTCTCCCTCTCAATAAATGTACGTGTCCCTCAATATATGCACACACAGACTATTGAAAGGAATTTGATTGCCCACCGATGCATCTGTAGGGATCAAGAGATAGTGGGGAATTCTCATGAAATGCAACTTCATAGTCAGATTCATCCGCTCTTTTAAATATACATATATTTATATAGTTGGGACGCCTTTAAATCATTATTGCTCCTCATAGTTTCTCTAAAAGTTAGAGTAGATGATTTAGAGACAGTTGCCTTCTGTGGGGTACAAGGTCTAATTGAACCAGCAAAGTTCCTGATTCTGTTCTTTACCAATATAGTGGGTGTGTTGCATGAGACACCGAGTGGGAGTACAGAGGTTGCTGTGCCTGCTACCTTTAACTTTAATCTTGAATATATGTGTGTGTGTGTGTGTGTGTAGAACAAAACTCGTAGGCATTTCTCCAGATGCCATTCCATAGAATGCATGGCATATATGATGGCAAATCGCTAGTGTGGCCACAATCCGGTCAAAGTTAAAACATTTTACAGTCCCACCGATATATCTGGGAGAGTTAGAGATGCACATAATTCTCCCTCACTTAAATACATAATTCTCCCTCACTGAAATAAATTGGATTTTAAAAATGGGATTTTAAAAAAATGAATACATTGGATTAAAAAAAATAATGACTGTTTTAGACTGGAAAGTGACTTTGACTGTGTATTAGTTTTCATTTATACACTGGGTTATTTAAATACAGGACTCTTTCTTTCTTTCTTTCTTGGTAGGTTCCTACCCCTTTTAATTAGTAACTTTAATTTATATAGTATCCAGTTATCTGTTTTCTTTGCCCGACATACTTTAACACATATATAACATGATACTTGGGACAGCTACTTTTCCAAATCTGCTATTCTGCCTTTGCATATTTTAGGTCCAGGAGTTTGTGGTCGCAAATGCACAGTGCCTCACTGACTACACAGTCTTTGTGCCATTAGTTACACGAGGAACGGTGGCTGGATGTGATCCAAATCCAACATTGATTTAAAACAACACAGGGTTGTTGTTGCTGTTCTGTTTTTTAAAATGTACTTTTAAACGCTAGCAGCGCCATACTAAGCGTCTTACAGCGTTACTCGGAAGTAAGTCCCACAGTGTTAAGTCAGGCTTACTGCCAGGTAGTTGGGCATAGGACTGCAGCCTCAAGAAGTAAATCCCAAAGGAGTCAAGTCTGTGTGCACCCCCTGTGTCTTATCATAGTAACATTGCACGGTAGCTAGCAATACATGTAGCTGACTATAAAGCAAAATTAACTGATAACAACGAGGGATTGAGAAGAAGGCAGGCCAGTGGGGGAATCTCTAGGACATCTTTTGTTTTGATGTTTGGTTTTGGTTTTAATGTAGTCTTCCTTTTGCTCCACTTCCCAAGTTCCCCTCTCCCTCGCAGGGCAAATGAAAGGAAAAACACTTCCAAGCCTTCTGTACTACGCCAGTCCCAAATAAACAAAGTTATAATTGGAAGTTCTACACGAGAAGAGCTGTAGATTAAACTGAAAATGCACATCTGGCATTAGTCTGAGAGGACACACACAAACACACACATTGTATAGATTAAGTGACTTTTGAAGCTGTCATTGGAAAATCCGTTCATTTATTGATCTAATGGATTAGGAACTGGACTATTGTTATTTTCCTCTCCCATCCCACGATAATATCATTGCAAAAGGTTATATACAAACTCCACAAATCTGGAAAAGATAAATGAATGGATCCCAGGAACGGAAGCCATAGTCACTGCTAAAGAAAACCGGATGTACTATTGGCATGGCGCACAGGGCCCAAAGATCCAGGCAAATGCATATTTGTCCTGGTGTGTAATAATAATAATAATAATAATAATAATAATAATAATAATAATAATAATAATAATACTTGGAGACAAAAACCCATTGATCTCTTTGGCGCTTACTCTCAAGCAAATGCGTGGATTGTTTTATTTTGTCCTCCTTTTGTTTTCTGCTTCCTCCCCCTCCTCCACCCTCAAAGAACCGCTGCCAGAACTAAGAGAGAAGAAAATAAAGCGCGGGGGGGGGAAGCCAAATTATGGGATGTGGCCACGCTGCCGTCGTAGATTGAATTGACTCCTCTGTCCTGTCCCAGCCAAGTGGCGTCTGCCATTTTTCATAAGGGAGTCATATTGTTTCCTCGATAAACTCAGTTATATCTCCCACCATACCGAAAACAGCTTTGCCATTGGGAGGGAGGGGGCGCTCTCTTTGGGGGAAAACAGTCAGCAACAGCCTCCTAATTCACCCGCTATCGCCCCTTTTATCTCTCCCCCCTCCCGCCCGCCCCCCATCCATCCAGTCCTTAGCCCCGTCGCGATACTACCTTATCGGTTAAATCTATGTATTTAAAAGACCACCCACCCACTCTCTTCTTACCCGGGATCACTGGCAGACCTCCTGAGTGCTTTAAGGCCGCCTTGGTCTCGGACAATTTGTCATAGAAGTGTGTGCATGTATGTGTTTATGTATTGTACACGCATGCACACACTCGACTTCTGAGGCTCTCTCTATTTCGCCTCTATTCTTCCATAATATTTCTGGCTCTCCGATCTATCTGTGGACCCTTTCTACGCCCCCCTCCCCGCCTTTACTTAAGGATTACACGCTTAAGACAAGAAAATCTAAACCTTCCGCCCCTCCCCCCCCTCCCGTATTTTTTTTCCCCTCCTTACCGAGCGAACTTCATTGTTTTCTGGAGGAAACGGGAATGTTGAGACATTAAACCCTAATTGGGCTTTTCTTTATGACGTTTAATTTCCTCCATGGCAGACGTGTTTGCATCTTGCTGAAAGAAGACTTGTTTGAAGTCTGCAATCCGGGGGGTGGGGTGGGGGGACTTTCCGAGCAGCAGTCGTCATGAGGAGATCTGGTCTCATTCCCACACAGTCGCACCCTCCAATCCTCCCCCCCCCTCGCTTCCTCTTGATCGTTGCATTCAGATATAACCCCCCCCCTCAAAATAAGAATGGTGATGTAAAAAAAAAAAAAAGTGGGGGGAGGGAGAGCGAGAGAGAGAGAGAGAGAGAGAGAGAGACCCATATGTTTACTTGGGTAAAATGCGATAGCCATTTAGCCCTGTTGTGACAAATCCATGAAAATGGAGGACTGCCGTATACCATATAAGGTAGGATGCTAACTTGACCTTCACTTTGTAATGGCGGCCCCCGCCCACCCAGACAGACAGTTGTAAACAGAAGTCATCCGACCAAAAAAAAAAAAAAAAAAAAAAGGAGAAGAAGAAGAAGAAGAAGAAAAGAAAATGAAAAGATTATCACCGGGCAGGCAAAGTCTCACAGAATTGCTAAGATCTTTGGTGATTTTTAAGCGGCAGCAAACGAGGTACAATATTGTCTAAACTCCAGCAGGGGAAGGGGCGCCGGGGTCGGGGAGGAAGAAAGAGGGCAGGATCCCTCATTGGAAACCAACAAAGGTCCCCCTACATCTTTAGCTTCCTAAGGCTATTGAGAGGAACTCTTCAGCCCTGGGCTTGCCATTGGGTCTGTTATTGTTGTTGAATGTGGCCTTGAGGTAGTGTTGGTGGTGGAGATTGGCGGAGGGGGTGGGGCGGGGTGCCCAGCGCTTCTTGTAATGAAATTATCTGTCCAGATAATAGCTGGGTCTGATTTCATGCTGATGTCCAAGATTTCACTGTAATTTTAATCCAGGAGGTCATTGACGACGAAGACGACGGCAGACACCTCCTTTACTCGAATCTAGAGAAGCTTTGGTTTATTTAATTCAGGCTAAGGTCGACAATGTTAAAGAAAGCACGGGTTCACTTCTCCCCCCCCTCTTCTTTTTTTTTTTAATTAAGGAAGGAGAAGTGGGTGCACTCATTCGACATTTCTGCAGCACCCATTTCGTAATAATGGTAAAAGTTTGTAATGATAGGGAGAATAAGTTTAGCTTTGCTTTTGAAATACTGTAATTTGGGCTCTGGAAAACACTCTTGTCATGTTTTATTACCAATGTAGGGAGTTCAAACCATAAGTGAAGGGTGCTGATCTCTCTGATCAGTGTGTAAATATAAATAATATCATTTACCACATATTTTTGCAGGTCAGGCGCTGAGATATAAGGGAACACCATCTCCCGAGTGTGTGTGTGTGTGTGTGTGTGTGTGTGAGAGAGAGAGAGAGGTATCTATCTGTCGGGGATCCCGATCCATCCGTCAAATAAGCTGACCTGCTCGCATTTTTAAGCCATTTTACGCCCACTTAAACCAAGCGAATAACTGGCGAGTTCCAAGTTCTTCTTGGTTCTTCCTCAAGTGGTGCAACCCATTCTAATCAGTGGGACTTTCGGCACAGGCTAATCAGGAATGGGGACTGCTGGCCGACCCGGCTGCTACTTCGGTCCAATTGATTTCAGTGAGGGAGAAATGAAGCATGTCCTCAACTCCCCCACCGACGTGAAGGGGACTTACACGCGTTTCATTTTGGCTGGATCCTTCCCTTTTGTATTGGTTGGTTCAGGCACACAGACGTGGCGGTAGTCTATAGGTATGGTTAGAAAGAATTAGCTTGACTATTTCGCTAGGGCCTTGCGTTATGGCGCGGAGGACTGGTGAGTGTGCGGCGAGCAGCGCATGTGCCTTTCTTTATTTATAAATATTTTTGTTTCTACGTGGATAGAAAGATAAATAGACAGAGATGCCTATGTCTGCGCGCTCGCGCGCGCGCGTGTGTGTATACACACATAAACACACACGTATTACCTTGTTGCGCAGTCTATTGTAATGAGGGGAGAAGGGTGAAAATGTTTGCATCACTGCCCGGAAACGTGGACACCTTGGTCCCAGTCTTAACACTCTAATCGCCGCCTTTATTTCAAAACTATCGGCTCCCTTTTGATTCCAGTAGTAGCTATTGGGAGGTGGCTTGTGCTTGTTGTTTAATGCCCTTAATTTGGCAGCTATTGGTACCAGTGCGTTCAAGTAAACACATTCCGATGTGAAAAGTTTGCAGCCAGCTATGTACATTTCTTCCTACGGGTATTCCTGTGGCTGGTTTGCATGCAAGAAGACAAGTTGCACTGCAACCACCGATAGATATTATACGTGCAGAATGTGTGAATATTCCCCGCTACCACCGCCGCCGCCCATCTGCGCGGAGTCAGGAATCCTGGCTCTTTGAGAATCCTTCAGGACGCAAAGGTAGCGTGCGGGCAGCGGCGCGTTGCTGAATTTGCAAACTTTACGGACAATGCGGTGCAATCCACATTTAACTTAACAGGCAAAAAACTCCCATACATTTTGATGAGCTTGGATGGCACACACTGCTTATTGTTGAAATTTCCCCCACCCCAGTCTATTTCATGTAATAATACTAATGATACTACTAATATTCTTTCACAAAACCTCATAACAGATTAATGAAAATATGAAGTGGATTTGGAAGCTAAACTAAACTTCTCTAACTGAAATCAGTGGGATTCCAAAGCACTTAACTTGGACTGGATCATGCCCATAATCATTACGTGTGTGTGTGTGTGTGTGAGAGAGAGAGAGAGAGAGAGAGAGAGAGAGACTAGAAAGATGATATAGATATATAGATATTCATATAGATATGCATGGCTGTATCCAGAGTCATGCTTAGAATAGCCATGCTTAGATTACACCCATTGAAATCAAAGGGCCTTAAGTTAGTAATGATTAACTTGTTCCATTGATGTCAATGGGTCTTCTCCAAGCATGACTAGTTCTGTATATATAACCTCAGGTTGTTGTATTTTAAATAGAAATAACCTTGATTCATAAACTCAGTCAGTTAACGCGGAGACAAGGCCTGCCCGTAAGAAAATCTAAGCTAGCCCCAGTAGCTCCTGCAAGGAATACAAATGTACCGATCTTTTTATCTTTCCTATCCTTTTCATCTTTATTATCACTCTTGTTAACAACACCAGTGAGGCTTGATACATATATCTCGTTTAAATGCAGTCAGCCATGGAGCCACTGCAGTTGGTTGCTACAGACATATTAATTAATTTATTCTCTCAACAGTAAAATATTGCTGTGTCTCTTTCCTACCTACCAAGTCATATAAAAATCAGAATTTTTTTTACCCCTTCTGCAGTTCATTAGGCTTTACCTATAAGTTTCCATTTGAAATGCTTTGCTTTAAAACTAATTACTCGTATTCTATTTCATTTCCCAATCCCAGAGTATAAGATGGATTCAAAGGTGGCGTGGGTGGCATATGTTGGTAAACATTGCTAATTATTCCCACTCTGTCTTTATTGTGTATTTATGAACCCACCCTTATAAAAGGGGGAGAAAATACTCAGTAAAAGGTGCGCTGGCATATTGATGGTAATGGCACATGTTACTTAAAAGAGTGTAATATCGCTGGGGACAGTGAGGATGAAATGATGATAATGTACCAACGGAGGAGGCTTTGTTTGTTTTGTTCTGCAGATTT
This sequence comes from Shinisaurus crocodilurus, assembly GCA_021292165.1. Lineage (NCBI taxonomy): Eukaryota > Metazoa > Chordata > Lepidosauria > Squamata > Shinisauridae > Shinisaurus > Shinisaurus crocodilurus. The sequence goes on from CM037881.1 coordinate 31,425,419, forward strand.
CCACTTTAGAATAAAATACTGGACTAGTTAAGACAGCACGAGGAGGAGGAGCAGGAGGAGGAGGAGGAGCAGGAGAGGAGGAGGAGGAGGAGGAGGAGGAGGAGGAGGAGGAGATATTGAGCACCAGGACAAAAATTGCCCTTCCCTCCTCCCATACTGAGGTGGCAACAATTGAGCTAAACATATGCCTGGCCCTACACAAGGTGATGCCAAAGGTGCATTCAAAACTAGGGTTGGTTTTCAGGTCAGGGCAACAATTAATTCTTTTCTAGGGAGTTTTTAGGCTGCAATCCTATACCCACTTACCTGGGACTAAGTCCCACTGAACTCAATGGGACTTACTTTTGAGTTGACATGTATAGGTTTGTGGTGTGAAGGACCAGTGCTTGCCTTCTAAGCAAATGTGCTGGGCCTTACCTGTGATTCAATTCTCCTTTCCACGAAAGTGTGCTTGGGATGGGGTGAGAGCAGACCCCTTGCCAGGGGGTACCTGATGGCTGGCTATGCTTTCCTGGCTGATACACTTGCTCATCATCAATGGCAAAGGCTAGAACTTTCATGGCTGCAATCCTATATGCAGTTAACCAAAGAGTAGGTCTCACTGAACTCAGTGAGGATTACTTCTGAGTAGACATGTATAAGATTTATTTATTTTATTTATTTATTTATTATATTTATACCCCGCCTTTTTTCCTGCAAGGAACCCAAGACGGCTTACATAATCCTCATACTCCTCTCCATTTTATCCTCACAACAACCCTGTGAGGTAGGTTAGGCTGAGAGTCAGTGACTGGCCCAAAGTCACCCAGTGAGTTTCATGGCCGAGCAGGGGACTAGAACCGGGATCTCCCGAGTCCCAGTCCAGCACCCTCACCACTATGCCACACTGGCTCAGCTGGGGCATGCTGGGCATTATAGACCTTTTCTCTGTCTAAACATGCATAGGATTGTGCCTTAACTCAATCTGGATTCTGCCTGTTGTTGGTGGTGTTATTCACAGTCCAAGCAAAGTTAAGCACTACTGTGTTTCATTGATTATAGTAGGGTAGATGCAAACACCTGGTTTACTTTAGCATTTTTAATGTTGGGTGGATCATGTCCAATACTATTACTTCCAGTATTATTGCTATGTCACTTTGATATACTGTAATTATGTACCTAGTGTTGGGGGTGGATAAGAGCAAACATAAAGTATTTCCATATATTCAAATTACCCTTACCAAACTAAGGCGGGGTGGCGGGGTCCAGAGAAGATGATTATGATTATCTTTCTCCCTAGATACATATGTTTACTGATGCCTGCCCCCATGCTATTGATTACCCTCAGGTATTTGGTGTCTCTATCCTTTTTCGAAAATGAGCAGTCTTGTATAAAACAAATGACACTTAGCCAAAAATGATTCAAGGAATCACCCTGAAATAATGTAATTCCAATTTGTAATGCCTTTCATGCTGAAATTTGTTTTTATTTTATTTTATTTTGGCATTTTCTACAGCCTCTCGGGAGTTTCCAAAAGCGCCAAGAGAAGAGCATGGGAAAGTTTGCATTTTTTAATTTTTAATGTTTCTTTTAAAAAAATTGCTATGGTGGTTGACAGGATGAAAGCCAAGGCAAGGCAAGAGGCAGACAAATAGCTTCTCCACAGATCCTCCGTGAAGACCAAGACCAAGGCTTGCTGACCCCGAAAGTGAGGGACCATTTGTCACCGAGGAAGACGTCCCATGTGTGCCTGGGAAGTAGGAGAAACAGTATTTCAGTTGTCATCTGCTTCAAAATAGCACTGATTATGAATTCTCAGGAAGTAGAGATGTGGAATTCATTTGAGAGCCTAATTTATTTATTTATTATATTTATATCCCACCTTTTTCCTGCAAGGAACCCAAGGCGGCTTACATAATCCTCCTCCTCCTCCTCCTCCTCTCCATTTCATCCTCACAACAACCCTGTGAGGTAGGTTAGGCTGAGAGTCAGTGACTGCCCCAAAGTCACCCAGTGAGTTTCATGCCGAGCTGGGACTAGAACCCGGATCTAGCGTAGCGGTGAGAGTGTTGGACTGAGACTCGGGAGATCCGGGTTCTAGTCCCAGCTCGGCATGAAACTCACTGGGTGACTTTGGGGCAGTCACTGACTCTCAGCCTAACCTACCTCACAGGGTTGTTGTGAGGATGAAATGGAGAGGAGGGGGGATTATGTAAGCCGCCTTCGGTTCCTTGAAGGAAAAAAGGCAGGCAGGGTATAAATATAATGAATGAATGAATAAATAAATAAAATAGATAGATACAGGGATGAAGAGAGAGAGAGAGAGGTGGGTGGAGACTGGGCAGGCACACCTGTGTATGTTCCACTTTGCTCATCTACACGAGGAGATAGCGTTTTAAAATTAAAATAGATTTCCCTCATTGCTTTCCATAGTTTTGTTGTGTGTTTTTTTAAATCCAGGACAGCATGTCTCCCCTTTTGCCTATGACTTGAGCAGAGTTGATCAGACCCTCAGGACTATCCTTCGTCTTCCTTGGAACTTAGAAGTTCCGCTGGAACTACTGTAAGCAAGTTAAGGTTCGAGGTGTAATATGTAAGAAAAGAAAATCTTTGTAAGTCAACCATGAATGTTATTTGTCTAGTGTTGCCCTGGCGCGGTGTGGCCCTTTCCCGAGATTCGTGTAGGCGCACAAAACCCAATTCTGGGATATTCTTGGGGCTGGTGCGGATCGCTTCAGATTCTATCCTATGTAATTGGTCTGGCAACATCTTTCTGCATTGAACAATGGCTATTAAATACATTTGTTCAATCCCAAAGGGTAAATCCCATCTTTTCCCAGATAACACATAAACCATTTTCTCTCCATCTTTCCGGTGTGGGGCCCATCTACACTAAAAATGCTAAGGAATGAATTATTTTTGGATCAAGTGAATGCGCTTTTGCATATTTCCCTTTATTTTTTGAATAATTTGCATCACTGAAATACTACTTAACAGTGTGTGTGTGTGTGTGTGTGTGTGTGTAGGGGAGGGGAGGGGGTGTCCCTCCGTGTTTTCTTCCCTTGAAGGCAGAATTATTCCTTGCAATTCAAGAGATGGGGGATATATGTTCCACTTCTTAATGAATTCATTTTAAAGCCATAGCTATGAAATATACCCCTATATAAAAAGAAGCCACAGCAAGCAAGCTCAGGAACAATACGCACTTTTACTGCGAGCAACAATTTGTCCAACCACTCACTGGTAATAAATAAGTTTTATCTATTTGGGTGAGTGTTTAAGCGTCTTTGGAACCAAGCATTTCCTCTTCAAGGTGAACCAATCCACACTTTTCTACGCAATTTGTGCCACTATATACAATCCAGACTCGTTGGCCAGGGTCCAGTATGCTACTCACTTCCGTGGAGCCCTTAGCGGTCCTCTTAGGACAAGCACCGTCCCGTGCACATCTCTAGGGAAACGGGCAGTAACTATGTTTTGGGTGGGTACTTCTTCCAAATAAATGGGGGTGGAAAAGTCAGGAGTGAGATTCACGTGCTACTGAAGCCAAGGGCAAGTCTCCAATTGATTTTCGATGGTTGTGAATGACAGCTCTTGAGAGCACTGTGGGGAATGATTGAGAGAGACGGGGACCCGTACCCCAGTACGAGACAGTATCCCTTGAAAGGAGGGCCTGTTGAAATACAGCACGGTTCTCTGTGCTTTTACTCGGAAGTAAATCCCACTGAGTTGAATGGGGCCTACTTCCAAGTAAATGTGATTGGCTCTTTTTGAGTATTCAAAGAGCTTCACGTACATTATCCCTCCAATCCTTACAACAACAACCCTGCAGGCAGGTCAGTGTTGCTATCTCTGAATTACAGCGGGTGGAAGGTGTGGAACTGAGGCTGAGAAGATAGTAGCTAGCTTGCCTAAGGGCATAATCCTATGCATGTTTAGACAGGGGGAAAAAGGCTTACATGGCTGGGGCATGCTGGGAGTTGTAGGCCTTTTTTCTGTCTAAACATGCATAGGATTGTGCTTTAAGCCTCTTAGAGTGCAATCCTATACATGTCTACACAGAAGTAAGCCCAATTGAGTTCAATGGGGTTTACTCCCAGGTAAGTGGGTATGAGTTTGCACTCTGTGAGAGTTCATGGTGGTGGGGAAATTTGCACCAGAGAGGATCTCTCAGCGAAACTTGCTTCCAAATAAGCATTTTGGTATCAAAGCATTGCAGTGACAACAACCCCAATCCAGGGTCCTGTGCGGGAACATCTAAAGCCCCCAACCGAGATTTTGCAGAGACTGCCCTGCAATTTCTATGCAGTATTAGCATTTAACCCCATTTCTGAGTATGTAGTATTAGCATTATAATAACCCCATTTATAGAATAATCTGGGACTCAGTGGACCTTGTTTCCTCTGAACAAATTCCACTGATCAGGGCCCCATTGCCTGGCAGTTACGTCCTGTAGATTTCAGTGAAACTTACCTCTAACTCATTGGGCTTAGAGCTGAACTGTAGAAGAAGATCCCCTTGAAATCAATAGGTGCTACTTCTCAGGAGGTACTGGGCTGAGTAGTATTGAGCTCCAAATGTACAGAAATAGATGTTTGCTCACAAAGGCCTCATAGACTTTGTAATGTAAGATGTAATGTGTTGTCTCCATTTTTGTCAACATTTGTAACTTTGGGCCCAGGCTTACAATTTCTCCCTCCACCTCCTTGTCAGAATTTCCTAATAATTTCATACACACACACACACACACGATTGCTACCCCACCCTCTGTTTTACACCACCCTTCCCCAATCTGGTGTCCTCCAGATGTGTTGGACTACAACTCCCACAACTCCCACAGGGGGATTATGGGAGTTGTAGTTCAACCCATCTGGCAGGCACCAGATTGGGGAATGCTGTTTTGCACATGGGTGATCGTGTGAGTGCTGAATTCAATAGGATGCTCTTACTGACGAGCAAAGGCGAGGAGGCTGGCGAAGCTGGGAGGGTCGTATGCATATACCATTTACAGGATTTACACGCACACGTATTTTACATATACGTAAATATTTCAAGAAATACAATCCCGGCCATGTCCCTGCTGCTAGAAGGACGAAAGTGTCTGTCCGGGCGTGTTTGTGTCTGCGTGTGATTTTCCTTTTAAGACTCTTGCTTTTGTCAATCCTGGTGATATTTGACGCCTCTACACAGCAGAGCGGCCAAGCATCCTCTCTCGTTTTCCACGCGTCAATATTGTGTCTGTTCAGAAGGGGGCGTCGCGGGGTGGGGGTCGGGTGGCGAGGGAAGAGAAGATTTTAGTAAACCTGTCACCGATCCGTAGCGATTGGTTTCGTGCAATGTCTTTCTTTCCTGAAGCATCTGCACCGTATGAACCCAGCGCCTCTATTCAACCAAGCACCGTTTTTCTAAGAACTGGGCAAAATAAAGCTATGAGAAAAGACTCACACACGTACACCCCCCACTCCGCCGCCAGTCCTCCCGTTCATTAGGAGTAGAACCTTGAGGAATTCTGCATGGGGACAGGTTGTTCTTGATTTGCATTTAGGAGCTAGTCTCTCCCCACCACCAAGTCCAGTTATCGATCTTTTAAAAGGTTCTTGGGGTGTGTGCGCGCGCGCGCCTGTGTACATTAATGCATTACTTCAGCCGCCGCCGCTAAACGTTATGGTTGATCCGAAAGGAGGACAAAGCCCATTACATGTTAATCCTAATTTATTTAAATTTACCATCCGGAATCGCTAGGAAGTCCAGGACAAAGAATAAAATAGATCAATAGGGAGGATGAAATATGGGGCTACTGGTCAAATCCAAGTTGTGTGTATTTGCATTCAAGGGTATTGTACATTTCAAAAAATCATTTTAAAAAACAAACCCATTTATCGGTCTTTCTTTTTCCTCTCCTTGCCTAGGGAAGGCTTGACCTCACCTCAGCCTCTTATGAAAGGGGAAGAATATATAATTAAATATATATAAAATTAGATACACCATTTTTGTCCCTTTCAGGAGCGTTAATAAATAGCTCTTCTCTTTCTGAGAAAGTCCATCTAGAGATTTCCTCTTTCCCTACCCTCCTAACTATATTCTCATTAAAACACAAACATCTGAGATTAATTTACTCTTCTTATCTTCTCCGATTTTTTTTTTAATTATGGCCATCATCATGCTCTGAGACATCCCCTATTTTACAACGTATTTTATACATCCTTAATTTTTTTTTTAAAAGGAAAACATGATCTATATGCCTCCAAAGGTTTCATTGGCTCCCCCCCCCCTTTGGGGGCGCGCGCTGTACTCTTTCATTAACCTTGCTGATTCCTCCTCATCCGATAGTAAATCACCAACTAGAGGTTTGAGCCATTTTATTTATTATCAGAAATCACATAATAATACATTCAATTTATTATTATTATTATTATTATTATCATGATCATCATCTTCATTATAATCATTATTGTGAAACAACTTTTTACATGACTATATAAAGCCGGGAAACGTGCTATGACAGACATTTGCATAGGCCCTACATATAATAGCTTGAGGTAAGAAACATTACATATGGACTATATTGGAACGATGCATATTTAACAACAGCAGGAAACTAGACTAGAGAGTAACAAGCAAGGAGCAGAGCCACGGACACGGGGGACTAACACAAGACGAACAGAATTCACACGGAATAATACTTTAATGCAATCTGAAAGAGAATATTGCATATATTTCAACCTCTCGAACTTCTTCATATTTTTTTTAATTGACCACTTCCTCCCCCCTCCCCTTTTTGATAATTGGAGTGGCAACGTAGACTTGTCTCGTGTAGACAGTCACACACCAAGGAGACACTTCTGGAGAATTAGATTCTTGCTGGTGGGTTGTGTATCGTATCTCAAAGCGGAGAAGTCCCTCTGCTTCACTGTAGATAGAAATTGCTCTTGGCACGTAAAATATCAACAAGACAGTCTCTCTTCTCACTCTCTGCAGCTCCCGCTCTCTCTTTTCTTTTTATCCCCTCCCAGATGACGGGATTTCAATCCGACGCTGCGTTATGGCATTGCCCCGTAAACTCTAAGCGCCTGGTAAACCCAAGCCCAGTCTTCAGAATGCAGCCTTTTAGAGCATGGCCCGGAAGCAACGTCTCACGGGTTTGCAAGGCGAAGCGACGGTAGTTGGGGAAACAAGGGACGGCGAAGCTTTTAAAGTTTATCCTTTAAAGCGAGTAAATCAAGTACAATATTGATGAGCCTGGTTGCCTTGAACATTTCCCCACCGACAACCCCTCTCCACACAAACCCGAGGCTTCCACATATATATATTTATATAATATATCACATTACACTTCAGTGGCTCAGGGTCGTAATTTTGATCGGAAATGCTTCTGCTTCTTCTTTTTTTTTAAAAAAAAACAACAAAACAAAAACAAAGCAGAGGCAAGAGAAAGAAAGAAAGAAAAGAACCAAAAACACAACACGGTACAAACAAGAAAGCCGGGTCGCAATGGATTATGACGCCTCTGCTTCCTTAGGCGATTTCAACGGCTGCTCGGTTCAAACGAAACAAATCACTACGAAAGTGACGCGGGTAGAAGTCCATCGGAGAAATAGGTAGGGCTCCTCCACATTTACCCCTCCCCCGCCGCTACACACACACACACACACACACACACACACACTTCATTGCACATAACTGGGAAAATGTATAGATAGATAGATAGATAGATAGATAGATGTGTGTGCGTGTGTGTGTATTTATTATATATATTTATTGCACAGCATTGTGACTGGGTACCTATTTTTCTTTAAAGCAACTTATGGGCGGGGGCAGACTCTTCCTTTACAGGGGTCTTCAGTTTTTAAAGGGCGGTAGCCCTCCTACACAAGTGTGATATTGGAGTGGGCCCCCCTCAAGCTTAAGGTTCTTGGGCGGGGGTGGGGGATTAGGAGAAGGAATGTTGCCCTAGGCTTGGAAACAGACCGAAAGAAAAGGCTGCCGGAGGACGAGGCAGGGAGGGGCTAGAGGCGTTTTAAGGACTAGACGGCATCCTTGCAGCTCGTAAAGGCAAAGTATTCCTGCCACCGGTCATGACCATGAACGCCGGGACGGGAAGAGCACGTGGTGACAATTGAGTCTTGCCCAGAAAACGTTGCCTTTGTCATAAAATTAATCCCCTCTGATATAAAACGAATGAAGCAAAGCTTGTAGTAGCAAAACTCTCTGCTGGACCGTCTTGACCCCCTCACCCTACTTTGCTGTAGTGGCTCATTCCCGGCCCCCGGCCCGCACCACCTCCAACACATGGGGGGGGGGGAGTATGAAATTAAGAAACCAGCAGATCTGAACCAGAAAAGGTTTTTGTACCCAAATTCAAAAAGTCCCAGGGCTATCAATGGAATTTATTCCTAAGTAAAGCTTTGGCAGGAGCAGGGGGGGAGGGATTCTTGTCCGATTACCTTCAACGACAAACGCCTGGCCGCGGCCACCCTTCTCCTCCGGACCTCCCCGCAGCCAGTGGGATCACTGAAGAGTGAAAGGAATGTTCAAACCTGACAGCTATTAGAGCATCGAATGGTCATTTTCTTCCGGAAATGATAACTTGCGCGCAAACAACAACACAGATGATGGACAAGGCAACCTCGCCCTCCTCTCTCGCTCCGGGATTCTCTGTAAGGAAAGTGCAAACTAGGGCTAGACGAGCCGGCGGAGGAATGGAAGTGCGTGGTGGAAATTACCGTATATCCCCATAAGCAGAATCTGGTCTGCGTGTGTGTGTGTGGGGGGGGGGGGGAATAAGGCGACACACCCCGTAGATGTTCACAGTCAGCAGTTGCTACCTATGAAAAATTATGAATGAAAATTGTGTGTGTGTGTGTGTGTGTGTGTGTGCGCGCGCGCGCGTGTGTGGGCACACACGCAATGCACACACACACACACACACACACGGATCATCCATTATTCTTGAGAGATAATAGCCGTTGCTGTTTTTTAATACTTTTTTAATTCAATGTCTAACTAAATATGAGAAACATTAGCGGCGGTGGGGTGGAGGGCACCTCTGCTCCTTCATTTCGGAAATAGTAGCCATTTTTTTAAAAGCGCTAATGTTAGGAGATATCTCTCATGGAAGGGTGGGGAAGAGCTATTAATAGCTTAATTAGCTCCAGGGGGCTTCCACTATAGTTAATGTAGAAAAGGGGGCATTCCCCCGCCCCTCACCACCATCTTGATCATCAATAAACGCAATAGTATAAAGCAGGGCAAGGACTCCTTCAGCGGAGCTATTATCAAAACACAAATTGAAATTATTGTTAAGCATTTTGTTGTATGGGGGGGGGGTGAGAAGAGGATCCGGCCAGCCTGATTTACTAGGATGCCGGAGGCAGCCTTTGAAATGCTCATTTTATCACAAGGTAATGTGATATTTATAAGGAATAAGGAAAATTCCTTAAGAATATATATATTTATTTATTTGATGCAAAGGGGTTCTGACCTTTCGCAGCAGAATCCTGTGGATGTTTACTGGAAAGGTTTACTGGAAATCTCACAGAATACAATGGGGCTTTTTGCCCCACAAAGAAATGTGCAGAAAATTGCGCGCGTGTGTGTGCATATCAATTTGGAGTGTGGAAGTAAGCGTAGCATCTTACACAGACTTTACCTAAAACAACATCTGAGTAGCACCAGGATCCACTGATTCCCTGTGCAAGGGATATATATAGGATATGCATCGGATATATAATATTTGGTGTGCCAAATACTGGACATTCATTGTCATGAATATAGATATTCTGCTAACCTCTGTTCTATAGGTGTTGAACCGAGTTCTTCGTCCCACTTGCCGTGAAAATAAACTCTGGCAAACATAAAACACTGGCTCGCCATTCTCCATAAGAATGGTTACAGCTGATTTAAGATGAACGCCACATCCACTTAAGCTTTTCCTCCAGAGAATGAAAAATCCCAACACACTCAGCCGATCGTATACTACAGGGCGCAGTGACTTTTGCTTCCAAGAATGCTCTCCCGCTGACGAACGGGCTGCCTACCAAACAACAAAGCCAACGCGAAGTCCCGTCGGAAACATAACAGGGAGCCAAAGAGTGGGAAACCTGTACCTGTGTGAATGCTTGCACACGGGAAAGGGACGTGGGGGCATCCCGGACTCAAAACGTCGGTTCAGACCCTACTCTACACTGGCTGATAAAGCTGATTGAGGAAGGAGTTCGGTTCTGCGTATTCACATTCTCCCCAACAGGTCCAGGAGTGGAAGAGAAGCATTTTCTCATACTCTCTCAATTACAGTAATACTCTCTCTCTCTCTCTCTCTCTCTCTCTCTCACTCACACGCACGCACGCACGCACATACACACATATATATATACGCCTGCTGTTGGGCTTTTGAAAAGGATACTGATTTTTCTTTTTTAAGTAAAATAATCTAAACCACATCAGGTAAGAGTCCAGAGACCATCAGCTGCGAAGAAAGCTAGAGAGAGTCTCCGTGGTTGGTTACCCAATATGGACTTTGAACTTTAAAAGAAAGAAAGGGCTTGCTCTCTCAGAAGGAGTCTTTTCTTTTTCATGCGCCGGTTCTGGAACCAGATCTTCACCTGCTGGTCACTCAGGTTTAACCGATCTGAAAGCTCCCTCCTTCTTTGGCGAGTAATGAATTCATTGACCATAAACTCCCCTTCCAGCTCCGCTAGCTGCAGTTTAGAATAGGGTTTTCGCTTTTTCCGGGACCTTGTGTGCATCGGGTACCAGGGAGCACCTAAGAACAGCGTGATGGAAAGGAGATTTTACACACACGCACACACAGAAAGAGAGAGATTGGGAGAGAGGGAAAATGTTTCAAAAATGAGATTTCTCTCCCTCTTCCCTTTTACCCACTTTTCCATTGCTAGTTCTTTGATCATGTGAGTGAGACACACACACTTTTCTATACAAACAACCCGGTGAGATGCTAATTAGCCTCGAGAGAATGGAGGGTGGGGGAAAGACCCCTACATCTGCGTTTTAGATTCCAAAGTCTAAGGCTCCTATGTCATGCATGCATGCCACTTAAGTCATGCATTGTAGTTCTCCGAACTGCCAGGATTTGAAGAGAGGTAGGAGATAAAAGCTAGCTAGCATTTCCTCTTACACACACACGCACACACACATGCATGCACTCGCCTGCTGTTGGATTTTTGGAAAGGGCATTGATTAAAAAGGAGAAGAAAAAGAAACCCCTCTAAAGTGGCCATTCAAATACGATCAGGTAAAAAAAAAAAAAAAAACCAAACCCGAGATCCTCAGCTGGAATGAAGGGTTAGAGTAACCCAGCGTGGGCTTAAGGCAGCAGATGGGCTGTTGTGGTTTAGAAAGCAGGTCTAGGAGAGGCAAACCTGAAGTTTAGAGACGGAGGAGTCTCTATCTAACTAGAGTCCCAAAGCTAGATTCTGCAGAGGGAAGGGCCAGATCGATCCAAAGACGCTGCGCAGGGGACGGGAACCTAACTGCTCCTTATTCCTGGAAGCGCTGCTCTCAAGAGAAGCAGGCACATAACGGGAAGCTTGAGAGAAGGATGGTGGTGGTGGTGGTGGTGGTGGTGGTTGTGGTGAAATTTGTCTAGCGCCTTCTCGCGTTTCTATGCGAAAGAGCTATGGGCATGGGGCGTGGGGGGGGGGGAAGGAACCAGGGTACTGGAAGCCAGGTTTCATGTGGAGCATGGCACCTCCTCACAAGAGGTGTCTCTCCAGACTGTCACCTGAGTTGCCCACCAAAGGGTGCCGATGACCCTTTGAAAAGAATCGCCGTTGAAGTTTAGCCCCTCTTGACTCAGAGAGGGCTCCTCCAGTCGGATCGCGGCGAAACCTTAGTATTTAAAAGAAGGAAAGCCCAACCACCACCACCATCACCACCGCATTTCATTTCTGTTGCAAACGCTTCCGGCACCCGGTGTCAAATAAGTCCTGGATGTAGTGGGCTGGTTAGGAATTGGGGAGGGATGGGGATGCGGGGGGGGGGGAGAGGCATGGAAATCTGTCTGTCTGTCTGGGCCATCGCGATCTGTTTTATGGGATATTTACATGTTTATAGGCTTTTCTTTTTAAAAGAAGCACCACCTAATAAAGCGCGAGGCATTTGAGTGCTACCCCTAGTGGCCTCGGCACAAATAGACATGCTTCAGCCCAGCTGCTAATTTCATGGAATTTATAACAGCAAGAGTCGCGAGCAGACTTTTCAAGCCAGCGTGCGCGACAGAGAAAGAGAGAGAGGAGAGAGAGAGAAAGAAGAGAAATAGAAAGAGGCATTACATAAATTCGCTTTTCCTTTTCCTTATATATATAGATATATAGATATATATATATATTTCCTGGTCGCACGTTCTTACCCCCAGTGGAAAGATTGCTTCCTTGGTTGATAGGGGAAACCATTGTGGACGGCTCGCTGGTGGCGCCCTTATTCCCTTCATTGAGTAAGGAGGAGCTGGAGTCTGACTCCAAAGACTGACAAGAAGGGGGGTCGTGGGACACCGCCTCAGTAGCCGGATAGTCAAATTTGCCGAAATTGCCGCTCATTCCATTGGGGATGCCGGACTCGAGGGGCATCAAGGCATTGTCCCTAACCCGCTCTTCCCTTTTGAGGGGCGCGTTCTCGGAGCACGCTTCCCTATAGTAGCACTTGCTTTCTTCCACTCTAGCTAGGTCGCAGGCTCTGCTGAAGGAAGGGTTAATGGAAACGGGGCTGCTGAGGTAGGGCTGGGGGTATCCGTTGCACGGCTCGGAGGATGCCCAGGGCAAAGAACAGACATTGTCCCTTCTTGGGTAGGAGAGAGACGGTAAACCCGGCAGCTGTCCTCCGGAGGCTCGGAAATTGGGGAAATAGAAGGTGTCTCCCGTATGGATGTTCACCAACGGCCCCACAAACCCAGGATTAAGAAGATTATGTTCGCCCATTTCCGCGGGCCTGACCAAGAGCTTCTAGTTTATTGCTATCTGACATTAAACATAGTTAAACCTAAAGGTCCACCCTATTGGTCCGGAGGGGTCACGTGAGCGCCAACTTGCGTTGGAGAAAGGGTACCACCCACCTTTAGCAATTTGAGACAAAACAAAACATTAAGTTCTGCCTTTCGGTTTTTTATATGCTTTAAAAAAATCATAAAACATTTTATAAAATAAAACAACGGACTTTAAGCACTGGCCTGAGAAACCCAAAGTATATATATATATATATATCCGTTAAAAAAAATAATTTAAAAAATGACACCCCAACCCCCCCAGCTGCGTTCAGGGTCCCTTCAACAGCTGGCAAAATTAAGCCATTTTCTCATTAATTATCTCCTTTATTAACTAAAACAGTTGAAATTTACAATATCTCCCAATAAATTACTATTAGATATTGTGTGTCATATAAAGTTTACAGGCTCTTTAAGGAGACGAATGAGTCTAACCGCAACAGGCTCATATTTACAGATGATAGGGGTGGAAGAGTTTTAAAATCTCTCCAGCCCTTCCACCTTTAGCAGGGGGTTGCCTCTCTCTTCCTAACCCCACACCCTACTTATTTTGTTAAACAAGCAAACAAAAAGCCTCCGAATTAGGGGGGCATTCACGCTTTTACCCCTAGGAAAACGCGAATACAACGCTTGCCAATTCCCGCTGGCTTTGTAATGAATGAACCTCCTTCTGAAATGAGATCTATTAAACAAAGGAAATGGGGACTTTTTTTCTTCTTCTCTTTCTCCCCTTATCTCACCTGTCTCATCGGACCGTCAATTAGCACTAATTCAGAGTTAGATGAACGGGGTCTTTATAAGGCTTTGATCTAGAGCGGGAGATCCCCCATCCCCAAAAAGAGATGGTTACGTGGAAAAGACTGCTGCAGCGGGGCATTCTGCACGAAAGCAGATCCTCTCTCAGACCGAGCTATGAGAAAGGAACCTTAAAAGGCAATCCGGATTTGGGAAGAATCAACCCTCGAGGCTTTGGAGAACAAAGGGGAGCGAGGTTATCTTGTGGGAAAGATTTCTCCCACCCCCACTCCAGGAAAAGAGAGAACGTCTGAGGAATTTTCTCCGCTACTAACTTCCACTTTCACGACTACTGGACTCGACGGCAAAAATTACCGTAAATATTCATGTATAGGTAAAAACTGATTTGCGGGAGGGCTCCACGAAGACATCAACTCCCGCTTCACCCTACCCCAAAACCGGGAATGAAAAATTATATGCCTTTCTTTCTTTTTTTTAAAAAAACGCTGCTTTGATGGGCAAAAATCCGGGATTCTTAAAATTCCACAGAATGTATTACCCTGGTCTTCCTTTACATTAATGGCTACTCCCCCTTCTCCCGACACGCTCGATACTTCAGTTCCCCTAGCAATGTAGGAAGGGAGAAAATCACGTGTTAATCAAATAAACACTTTTATTTCCTAGTTCTATTAAAGGGGCAGCTGCCTGATATTCCACATTCCCTTTCCACGTGCCCCTCATATACCTATAGCTAAGTAGACATCCTTCCCAGCACAAACCTTACTGTGAGCGTTCTGTGTCCAGCTAAACACAGTTAACCCGTCATTATGTAACGTTAGTACATTTTTTAACCTTTTCAGGTGCAACAGAGCAGTTCCTTGTACTTCATGATTTAAATTGAGATAATTTATATCTGATAACGCTTTTCCACCACGGAGTAAACAGTTTTAAAGCCTAGCAAATAGGCGATCTCCACTGCATATACATTTGGATCTTTTTTCTTTTTTAAAAAATAATTCTTTGTTTTGATCTATGTTACATTATCTGCAAGGCTTCGTAGTTTTTGAGGCTCATGGCTTTGTTCTCTTATCAATACTGGAAGAGTAACTTTTGCTTCCCATGCGAGTCAGGGAGACATTTTAATCCTCATTGCATACACGCTACAATAACAGTTACAAGGGCGAGAGGTAGATAATAACTGGAGACAACACCCGGGCTTTCCATCCAAGAGCATTACACATCGTGTCTCTGTTATAGGTTTAGATTTAGAAAAAAACAACACCCAACCCCAAACCGCATAGCTAGTGTTAGCAGCGATTATCGGAACACCTTCATACTGAAATAAAACCGGGGATATTCCCTACGATCTGCAATCCTACATACCGTTAGACCTTTTAACTCCCATTGACCTCAATGGGATTAAAGCTGCTTAATCGTGTGCAGGATTGTAGTCCATATCATGGGGAGGGGTGGTGGTGATGGAGGAAAGTTTGCAGATATGTAACGTGAAGCATCAATATATTTCTGGTCAGCCTAACACTATTATGGATTAATATTAATTATTATTTTATTATTGTATCTCGTTGCACCCTTTGCAACGGCTCACAGGAGAATAAAGATGTTGCAGGTTCAAACCAAAGAAAGAAAGAAAAGAAAAGAAAGAAAGAAGAAAAAGAAGAAAATGGGTCGCTGGGGGGGGGGAATACTTGGCGAGGTTCTTTAAAGACAGTATTTCTATCTATCGCAAACTAAGATGTCCATTTAGGTGAAAAATTTGATGGTTATTAAGCCTTACCACAGAGAGAGAGAGAGAGAGAGAGAGAGAAGAGAGAGAAGAGAAGAGAAGAGAAATCCATCCCGCTTACTGTTGCAAAAGAATGTAATTACTTTACTGCAGTCCTTAAAATAAAACATTGTAAAGACTAGGCTAAGACTTCCTCATGAATAATTGATATTACTAATTTAAAGAGGGGGGGCGGACAGACGCTTTTGTAGGCGGTGTATATAGCAGACACTTTTCCACCGGGGATTTGGTGATGATTTTTCATGCCCACGGATTTGTTCATTTATTATTTAACCACCCCACCAAAGATCCTCCAAAAAACAGCAACAGCAGCTATCGGGAGCTTTATAGGGCGGGAGAAGGAAAAAAAAGAAAGGGAGGGGATCTATTATCAAGGTAAAGTGCAGAAGGAGAACTGTTTCAGACCCCTCCACCACGCCTGCGGGAAGGCTCCTGGCTTGGATTTAAAGAAATTCGGATATTTCTGCGGAATCAAGGGAACCTTCTATGAATCAGAGCTCCTTTGAAAAGAAGGGGGCTCGGAGAGCAAGTCTAAATTCCGAGCCGAGATGGCGCTTTAGCCAGTTCAAGGTCACTGTCTAGTGTAGTAAATGGGTTCTACATCTTATGCAAATGACTGTCTTGAAAGAGCACCAGCTCTTGCTAGAGAGCGAGAGCCAGCGAGAGAGAGCCCCTCACTTGGGGTGGGTGGGGGGAGCGGGGAGGACGACAGCTCGCTCTTACAGCTCGACACTTTCCAAAGCTTTGTTCGGTATTACCTTCTGCATGTCTAAGATTCTGAAATAAAGCGTATTAACTTCCCCCATTCTTTCAGATTATAGCGCCTGCGCGCCCAACTTTTCTGCTAGTCTTAAATTAGGTCTCCTCTTCCATCAACGCTTTACCATCGCAACAACTTGCCGCTCTTAAAACAACAAAACTTCAAATAGTTCCACAGTTAAGATGATTCTACATCAAGTTATTAAAATATCACACTTAAAAAAAAACCCGCTTAGGAAAGCTGTCAATTTGCAGAAGAAAATACAATTGAACTTCACCTTCTAGTGAAAAATTCCTTTCCGCAACATAAAAAGTATAGTACGTTCTGTTCCCCCCTCCCTTTTAACACCCAATTGACATCTTCTCTCAAATTCTCTTTTGTAAGTATGTTGCCAGGCCACCCAAAAAAAACACACACAACAACAACAAAAAACAAACAAACCCAAAAGCAAAAACCTGTCCTCCTAACCTAACCGAATAGCTGGATTACTAAAATTAAAATTAAAAAAGCCTCATACCATCTATTGACATTGCATATATTTTGCTTCCTCCTTCGAAAGTCTCCTTTTGAGATTAAAAGAATATATTCATTAAAAGTGGACCCTGAGCTAAAAGGTTGGATATGGCCACTAAAAGCTAAGGAAATTGACCTGTTTTAACTGTTTGCATGTGAGAGATGAATAACGCAAATTGGAAACTTCTGAGATGTGGAGTCGGGCGGGAGGGGGGAGATGAAGGCGGAATAACAGAATGGAATATATAAAGCAAAAGAACTGCAGAGAGTGTAAATCCCCATTGAAAACATCTCTGTTACTATTGCAGGGGGTCATCTCTGCTGTAATTTAGTTTTAAATGCAAGCGTGGGCTTTTTTTGATATAAGAAGACAGATTCCATGTTGAGAGATTCTGTCTAGAGATTCTCCCAGTGTGCACTTAAGAGTTAAATGCATATGATGCAGCTACATTTTCCCCAACGCTGCCAGCAGAGGCTATCATTCTCCTGTTGGATTTATGTAAACGGATGGCTGCATCTTCAGAGAACCAGAGATGTAGGGCTAAGAAGGAGAAGGCGAAAGAATCAGAGGTATTGTTTGCTTGTTTGGGTACACACGCAACCTTCTGCCTTATTGTGTGATGTGCTTTTTATCAGAGGCTGGGGAGAAAATCGATTTCATCCTAAATATATAGAAATAAATCTAATCGATTTCAATGGGATTTACTTCCAAGTCGAATGCTTTGACCTCAATTTCCATAAGTTTCCGCAAACCTACATTGGGGTTACAAAACAGAATAATCTGCAAGGAAACCATCAACCCAACCACCCACCCATCATAGATCTATCATTGCCAAATCCGAAAGATCTATTTCCCTCGAGATATGATTTTCACTGTAGAACCCATAATATCCTGACTCCCGCAGCAACGTATTTGCAACTAAAGCTTTGTCCATAATGATGTCCTGTGTTTGTATGTGTGAATGGTTTATATCATTTTAATATAGTATCCGTGGCCCCCTCCCCCATATTTCAAGCGTTACTAATAACATGATTCAAAGGATGCCCCCCCCCGGTTGTGGGGTGGTGGTGGTCGTTACTAATAACATGATTCAAAGGATGCCCCCCCCCGGTTGTGGGGTGGTGGTGGTCAAGAATACGAGGAGTACAGCAATTTAGCAACGAAAACTACAATCCTATACCCACTTACCTGGGAGTACGTCCCATTGAATTCAATGGGCCTTACTTCTGAGTAGACATGTATAGGATCTAGGATCGCACCGTTACCGTAGCATACAACTTAGTGATGTGAGACCAGCTTTCTCCTTGCATACAAATAACGACGTTACAAACTTAAAAAAAAAAAAAATCTTCAAGTGCAAGTGATACATAACTAGGAAATGGCGGGAAGGGGCGCCTTTTACTATAAAGGGCCGTAGTTAAGACGTGATTCAAAGCACTTGATACAAAGGGAAGAAAAGGCTAAACCTGGGAAGCTTCCTTTTAATGCTTTTATTGTTGGTCATTAGGCCGCCTGTCTAGACTTGAAATGACACCTGGTTTATCTGTAAACAGAAGCAAGGGACACTTGGAAAAGACCAGTTCCTGAGTGGTTGCTAGAAGATCAAGGCAGTTAGCCTTGTTGATTATTATGCACGAAATCCGTGATGTCAAGGTCAAACAGGCCGCATAGTCACGGTCAAGGCTAGCCCTGCAGTGATGTCAGGGCGTTCTCACCCAGCACCAGCCAACTGGAGGGGTGCAGTCCTTACTCAGCACAAAGTAGGGCGTCCAATCCATTGCCATGAAATGTGACTTCCCTTCCTGTGACTGTATTTCAGGGTGAGGAGTAAAGGACAGGAAAATCAAGGTCACCTTCCCAGCCTGAAACCGACGGACTGTCCCCTTCCCCAAATATTGAGAATTCTGAGTGCAAGAGTGTTCATTACGGTACAGTCGAGTACCGGGCCCATGGTGTTGGTCAATTTACTCGAATGTTTGGGCGAGGCTATGCTTGTGCTCACTTTTCTGAAATGTTTCTACCCCAGCTACTTCCCCACCAATTCTGTCTCCCCAAAGATCCTGAAGATTGCAGAGACACTAATACTTCTTTAAGATCACAGGTGCTTGTTAAAGTTTAAAAGAGGAAGGAGAACAAGGGGAAGTAAACTTTATATAGCCATGAGAAATGTGGTGGTGGAAATAGACCTAAGAGTGTATTATAAGACAATGCATGCATCCTTTGATTTCCTTGGATTATGGTCTTTATTGCAGAACAGGTGAAGAATGGATGGACAAACAGATGTGTGTGTATACATACATATACACATGTATGTGTATACATACATATACACATGTATATATCCACACACATATATACACATACTTCCTTAAAAGCAAAGTAATGATTATTATAGAGTTTCTTCATTCATGTAATGCTGACTTGCACCTACGTTCATGGAAATAAATACCTAATCTGCTATTGATGTTAAGTAGTTCCAGAATGCACTCCATCATCATCAAAAGGAGCTGTTTCTGGCCTCAACCATTGTTCCCTAACATACAACTGTTTTTTTGAACTGTGATCCTGTGAAGTTCTGGTGTAATTACAACCAACAGAGAGTTTGATGGCATCTTAAAGGCCAACAGGTACATTGTGACTCAAGCCTCCTGTAGAACAGAGATCCCTGCATCAGGAGATGCTTACCAGAGGCCACCTGAGTTGGTATATATATATATATATATATATATATATATATGTGATCACAAAGCATGGTTTGTGTCATTGTAGTTCTTTCTTTTATGGAATGTGACCAAAAAAGCCAAGAGAACTCAAGAATGAGCAGTAGTCATGTCCTATTTCTATGCAGAGCAGAAAGGAACATAATTGAGATGACCTACTTCATGTGTTTGATTTTTTTGTGTGGGGGATGAAAGTTCAATAAATAGTAATATAGTTGGAGGAGAAGTGATCATATAGTAATATATGGAGGGTCAGTTTCCCCTCAAGGGAAGGTTATTGAATGAGCTGGAAGATGCCAAGAGTCCCCTTCCCACGGTAACATTTCAAATTATTATTCAAATTATTATCAGGTAGATCAATGAAGGTGCTTCACATTTAGCTGAGTTGAGATGGCTGCAGCTCAGGTCTGACTGGGGTAGGAGATGTTACCCCATCCAGTTACACAGGGGCCTCAGGACCTGGTAACATGTGTCTCTGTGGCTTTTTCAACGTAGCCCAAAGAAAGCTCCCTAGGAAGATCTGAAGATGACCTAGATCTGGGACCCTTCTAAGTCAGTCAGTGAAGTCAGATGGGGTGATGCTCCAATCTTCAACATACTTATTTGGAAGTAAATTGCATTGAAATCAATAGGCCTTTATTCCAAGTAAAAGGGCATCATGCATAGCCTAAGGTTATAATTTTGTTCACATTGAACTCACTGGGACTTACTTCTGAGTTAACAAGCATAGAACTGGGTTGGGTTGCGTATTCAGTCTTAGCGGTTAGAGTGTTGGACTGGGACTCAGGAGATCCTGATTCTAGTAGTCCCCTCACTGGGTGACTTTGAAGCTCACTGGGTGACTTTGGGCCAGTCACTGACTCTCAGCCTAACCTACCTCACAGGGTTGTTGTGAGGATAAAATGGAGAGGAGGAGGGTTATGTAAGCTGTCTTGGGTTCCTTGCAGGGAAAAAAGGTGGGATATAAATATTAAATTTAAAAAAATGGATTTTAAAATGTCCTGTTAAACATTAAAATACCATTTACTTGAAATGGATCTAGGCCCCTAACTTCATTTGGAGCGTAAGCTTAGTTTGCAGAATGGGGAGAAACTGGTTCTAGCCAGAAAAAATAACAGTGCCATCCTATTTATGTCAGGTCAAAAGTAAGTTCCATTAATTTCAGTGGGGATTACTGCCAGGGAAATGGGTGTAGGATGGGAACCTCAATCAGCTTCAATCCAAGAATTTCAGCTTTGCTGTGCTGTGGGCAGAGCTTGGTGTTGTTGCCTAATTTGTCATTTCTTCTCATCCTCCCGTTACATTCAGAAGGCCTTTGTCAGAGAAAAATCTATTGAACTAGAATTGCCACCCCACACACACACCTTTTAGGAACCCCAAGAAACTCAGGCTTCAATGCTATACACACTTACCTGAGAGTAAGCCTGATTGAACTTAGTGGGCTTACTTCTGAGTGGACATGTTTAGGATTGCATACTGTTAAGAGTCACATTCAACATCTATCATGCAAATATTTTACATTTTTTGTATATATACATATACAGTAATACCTTGGATTGCAAGTAACTTGGTCTGAGAGCGTTTTGCAAGACAAGCAATTTTTTTTAAAAAAATAATTGACTTGATAAACCGCCAGAGACCCGCTTTGATATAAGAGTGTTTTGGATTACAGGCACGGTTCCGGAACGAATTATGCTTGCAATCCAAGGTATTACTGTATTGTTAAATTATTTCTTTTGTGGTTGATAATTGTACTCTAGCAAGACAGCCTTTTCTTTCAGAGAGAGGAGGAGGAGGAGGAAGAGGAGGCAACTTTTCTATTGGAAATAATGAGCAGTTATTGGCTAAAAATCCAACATAAATCCTACTTAGAGTAGGTTTATATAGAGTAAACCTATTGAAATGAATGGGACTTAAGTCATGACTAACTTAAGCCCCAGTCCTTTCAGTAGATTCACTCTAAGTAGGACTTATGTTGAATTTTACCCCTTGTATGCAATCTTGCTAAATTGGAATCCTTGGATTTCAGTGGATGTACACTCCAATCCATAAGACAGTGAAGGCCAAAAACATGGATTTAAGCCAAGGTTAGTGGGACTGATGACAAAACGGCATCACCAGTCTCAATATCTTGTCTTAACGGGGTTCTGAATTCCGCTGCTAGGTGTTTAGGGCTAATCTTAAATGCGCTCGTCATAAGTATGTTCCATTGAAATCAGCTGGCTTGCTCTCAAGTCACCACGTTTTGGAAGGGGTCCTATCCCCTTGTAGAGAACCATTTTGACTTGTGGAGTCCCATTGGCTTGAGGAGACTCACAAAAGTCAAATACTTTTGAGTTAACTCAGTAGTAGCAGATCTGGTTGCTTTGGCTAGGGCACCCCAAAACCACATCTTTAAAAATCAGTGGGACTTGTTTCCCAATAGTGGGCATGATCCACCAAAGTTAAGCATAGAATTGCTGTTAAGTCTCATGAAATTCAAAAACAATTCTCTCTCGCTGAAATCAAAAGGGGTTTTTAAATCAATCTGTTTAAGATAGAATTTTGGGCTTTGGGGATACGGAGGTGATGGAACTTCGGAAAGTGAAGACTACAATTCAAATACCTACCCATTACCCCATGGAGAGACCCTTCTATAAGAATCCTTTGTCCATGTCCAAGGGTCATAATCCAGGCCAGATTAGCTAAATTCCATCTGAAGAGAGTCATGGGTTTCTCTTTTAATAAAACTTGACTTGGGCAGAGTGATATCTTTAGATCTCCTAAACTCATGGTGGGTGCCTGCCCATATATATTTCCAAATTTTTAAAATTATAATTGTCAGACCAGAAATGCCAACGGAGATTAGGAAACTTGAACAGATTCCCCCCCCCCTATCTTCTACCTGTTGTTTTTTCTTCTTCCACAAAATAAAATAAACATCAAACCCAGATGAATATTTATAGTTTCTATATTTGAAGGGGGAGGGTGTGTTCACTGAATTGCTCTTCAAAGCCTTGACCTTATTCCAGGAATAGGAGGGTGTGTGTTTTTTCCACAGCACTTCTACAAGGTACACCAAGAGCACAAAAAAGCGGGCTCTATCTCAGAAATCTACATAGTGGATTATGAGAGTTTAGGAAGGAAGATATTAGTATCCAATGGTAGTTCTACTAAGAGGAGACCCATTGAAATGAATGGGGCTCAAGTCCTGTCTATCTTAAGTCCCGTTCATTTCAATGGGTCTACTCTAAGTAAGACTAACATTGGATACTACCCGAGATGCCGAATTAACCGCTTGTTGTGTGGAATTGTTTGCCTTTCCTGTCAGGCTGTACACAGTGGGTCACTATCCCGCAGCAGTCAGGCAAGCGTATGCCGCCATGGATTTCAAGGAGATCGAAAGTGCGTATATAGCAGTTCACCGGATTGTGGCCAGCAAAGAAACATGTAGATCAGCTTTCTCCAACCTGGTGCCCTCCAGTCCAACACATCTGGAGGGCGCTCGGTTGGAAAATGATGATGCAGTCATACACAACCCTTGAAAAGCATCGAAGGATATATAATTATAAGGCACCTGCATCTACCTCTTGCCCACCGCCCGCACCTGCATAGCAACGGCTGAAGGTTCTCAGGACAGCTTGTGCACGGCATGGGTGAGTCCGTAGGTGGACCAACACTGGCTTAGCCTGCCTCGCTTTCAAAGCCTTCGCTGCTGACAATTTTACGTTGTGATTAATTGGAGCAAAAATTAAGGAGGATCGGTCTTGCCTATGGAAGCAAAACTACTGAAACAGAGTTTGAGGGATCTTATTAGGATTTTTAACAGCGCATTCCTATGCATGTCTACTCAGGAGTAAGTCCCACTGAATATATAGGGCTCCCAAAGGAGCTCCCCTTATCGAGGTGCTTCGCTTTTTGCCCTGACTCAATAAAGAGGTTTAGGCTAACCAGGAGCGGGGTGGGGGGTAGGTTTTGGGAATCAGGACCGTTATAGCCCGATCCTATGCTTGCTTCCTCTTGGGAAAGCCCCACTGAGTTCAATGGGACTAATTCTCAAGTGAGAATGAAGAAGATGGTAGCCCTGGTGCTGAGCACTATGCTTGTTATTTGGAAGCAAGCCTCACCAGATGAAATCGGTCTTACTCTCGGATAAGCGTGCACACAAGAGTACAGACCTAAAGCCACGCGAGTCGAGTCGAACTAGTTGAGCAAAATGAGGACTTTTTAGAACACGGGTTTCTGAGGCAGGGCAAGGTTCAGCGGGCTGCAGGTCCTTCTGCAATTCAATTTCCCATGAAGAGATGGAGTTAAACTCGCCTGCTATAGCACCTCTCCGTGAGGTGCGACCTTCCGCCAGTACATACCTTCTTTTGTATCCCGTTCCCCACCTCCTAAACTCTGTTTGGAACGGCCCTCTAAAGCCTCCTACACAGCCCACATTGAAGTCAACACCTCCTATGAACATTGCTCAAATACCCAGGTAACCTTCGGGTTTTCTCTTGCTTTCTACCAAGTCATTAGGCGGCCAATGTTCTCATCTCAATTCTACCTCGCTAGATCTCTATGCTTGCCTATACATAGGGGATGGGTGGCGGTGGTGGCGGCGGCAGCGAGGAGCCTTCTATGGGACCCATCCAGAAACCAAAAAAGCCTGGGTGGAAAGTGATCCGGTTTGTGCACTGCAATCCTTGGCGACGGTTTCCTTCTGGAGTAGTCCTCCAGACGCCAATATAATTACTCCAGAGGAAGTAATTTAACAACTGGAGCTTTCACGGGCTCTTTTTCACAAGTCTGATTGGACTACGGATCAGTCTGCATAAACCCGAACCTTCCTTAAAAGTCCCCCCCACCACTTCCCAAGTGGGAAATCAGCTCCTTGCAGCACCCTACTATCCAGACAGACATAAAGTCGGTCAGTCATACGGTTCTCCAAGGTAGAAAAAAAAGGGCAGGGGGGAGAAAGAGAGAGATTTATTTTTAAGAAATGTATTCTGCATTCAGTACATATCATTCGGACACCACATTATATACATATACAAGACATTAAAAAAAGAAGTGGATCGCGTTAACATGGCTAAAGAACACTGACTGCTCTTCGTGGACTGACTGATATAGAAAAAAACAAGGACAGAGCAATATCGCACACTTTCCATACTGTCGATGGAGAAGAAACATTCCAGTTTTATAGCGGAAACAAACGCACACAAATAATAATAATAATAATAATAAGTCAACCCGAGTGAGAACATATTCCAGAAAAAATAGAAATAATAATAATTAGGGGCATGATCCTGCCAGAGTTGACCACCTTTAAGTTCAATTTATGTCAATGGGAAAGTGAAGCACATGCTTTGATTTCCCCGTCAAAATCAAATGGACTTGGAAGTGGCTATCTTTGGTTGGGTCGTGTCCTAGGAATTACATAGTTAATCACTTTGAAGTCGGGAGTGACATGAAATTATTGGTGTGTGTCTTAGTAAGACAGACTAAATTCAGGAAAACATCAACAACATCACAATCGGAGTAGCAGCCTTATTTCTTATTCTTTTTGTGTTAGGTCCACCTTAAAGGAACAAAAGAAATTCAGGGTATCTTTATTGGAACCGCTGTGAATACGTTCTCCATATATATATATATATATATATAGAAACAAACAGAAACAGCGAAAGAAATGGGAAATCTTTGACCAGTGGCAAGGGGAGAGGTTTGGACTATAATACAGAACTACAAAATAACATTCGGAATCCAAAGGTAGCAAATCTACATATTTGTGTAGGCGTGTGTGTTTTCCCCTCCCCCCTCTCTCCCCCCCACCCTTGTTAAATGTGCACATTTAAAACATATCAAAATGGATGTTTAAGAAGGGCAACCGGATTCACAGTTAAAAGACGGCAATACATGGACAGAAGAACAAACCAAAGATGGCGGTCTAATTTTTCCACCCCTCCTTGGTGTTTTTAAATAACCAAATCAAAGAGCTCGAATGCATGTTTTATTTATACAAATTTACCAGATAAATATTTGTATTTGTTTGTTTGTTTCTCTCCCCCTTGGTTTTTATTATTATTATTATTATTATTATTATTATTATTATTATTACCATTATCATTTTGTCCCCGCCCCCAAGGATTTCTTTGTCAGGTAGCGTGCAGGTGAGGTGTTTTAGATTTACTAACAACCTTTTTTTCTTTCACCCTGCGGTTCTGAAACCAGATCGTGACCTGGCGCTCGGAAAGATTAGTGGTCGCTGAAATCCTTCTTCGCTTCTCTTTGGTAATGAACTTGCTGGCGGCGTATTCCTTTTCTAATTCTTTCAGCTGGATTTTCGTGTAAGGGACTCTTTTCTTTCGACCCCTACGGTAGCTGCTCACTTCTGGCTGGAGAGGGACCACATCTGTAAAGATGAGGAGAACAGGAAAGAAAAAAGAGGGAGGGGGGGGGAGAGAGAGAGGGAGGGAGAAAATGTAGAATAGGAAGAGAGGGAGAATGAGAGAGAAAGATAGGGTGTCTGTTACATTAAACAGCATCTTGTAACTAGCTGGACAATGTCTCTTCCAGACGTTAGGGAGAGGACAGAAAGAAAAATAAAGAATAGGAGCGTATGGAGTGGCGTAGCGGAGGCGGGAAGAGGTGAAAATGTGAAAAGGGGGCAAGAGGAAGAGAAAAAGAGGCGGAAAGAACAAGAGAACGCGAATGAGAGAATGAAAGACGGGGAAGAAGGCGCGGCTGGGACATGGGGGCTGGCTGGCTGAGCAAGGTATTAAATTATTAGCATGGGGTAAGTGCTGCTATTCCAGGCTATTTGTCCAGGACAGATATAAAGAAGGAGCACCAAGTCACGGATAAGGCATCTCGCAAGCACAGCAGCCCAACGTGAACTCCAAAATTAGTAAAAATTGGAGACAGAATCTAACCTTCAGCTCCTCACTCCCCTTCTAAGCATTCAGTGAATGTTAATCTGCCGCTCTAGCTACAGACAGAGGCTTCGCTAGCCTGCCTCCGCGACCTCGTTCATTATGCGGGTTGTTTGTGGAACCAGCATCTTTAGACCACAGCTCTTTGGGAAAGCAACCATGTTTGTGGGTGCGGGCGCATGTGAGAGTGTTTCGTGGTAGGCGCTCCACACCAGTTGGTCTATGCAACACAAGGACCATCTGTAAAGGAGATGGAGCTTGGACTACGCTCTCCACATCCTTTGTCGCTCCTGGGAGACACATTACAAAAGGGCCCAGCTCTTTCTACTTTCCTGAAGGTATCCACACACTGTTAAGAAATGTTACCCACCCTAGTCCAGAACGCACTGGAGAATCAATGAATTCTCATCATGCTTAATGCATTCAGTCTTTTCCTTAATAGCCCCTGACACTAAGTCTGCCCATTGCTCATTCTTCATGATTAACTGCAATCACTCGCGCATCAACACACACACACACACACACACACACCCGCCGCTGCCTTTATCTACCTCTCTACCTCCCCATGGCTCTTTGAGCTAAAGATGCAGGCTTAGGACTCGATAAGAAACCAGAGTGGAACAGAACAACAAGAAGAAGATCCCTGAAATGAAACTGGGCTGGGGTTGGGGGATGCCTGCCCAAGGAAAGTTAAAATCTCTGTACCATAACAGATAAGAGAAGAAACAACCTTAATAGTTGTATGTTTAGAAGACACGCTTCTCCAGTGTTTGGAACTGGGTGGTGTGTTTCTTCTCCTCTCTTGGGTTCTAAAAAAGTATCTATAAATATCCTTTCCTAGAGATTTTATTAAGGCCCAAAGACAGAGTTGAAGACAATATTGTGGTATTACACACACACACACACACACACACACACACAAATCAACGTTTTGAATTGGTGGTGAAGGGCCTCCATAATGTATCAAGGCTATGCGGAAATGGAATAAGAATAAAGAAGTGTGTGCGTGTGGGGGGATGTCTTTATTTACGTCTTCCACCTTACTTCAAAACAGCAACTCATGGAGCAAACTTTCCAACCCCAGCTACCTTTCACCCAGGCAGAGAGAGAGAGCAATATAGATGGAGAAAGCGGCTTTCTCACACCACTAGCATGTTAGCAAAGTCAAGGACCTCCCCCCCCCCCCCGCGCCATTCCAGGCTTCCCTCGAGGGATTCTCGCCTTCTTACTCTGACTTGCTCGCTCGCTCCATCGACGTTTACAACCGCAAACACTAATATATGCGGCTGAAATACAGTAACGTGTGGATATAGGCCTCCTTTCCCCTCCTCGCTAAACTCTAATTCCTCTTCCTACAAGGAGGGAAAGCCCATCATGCAACGCTCTGCGCAGGCATTGTTGGCAAGCCCTGTCCTATCCGATGTGGCATCCCCTCTCCCGTATTCCCAAGATAAATGTGTGTCTCCCACCTTATTTATTCCGCGCCCCCCCCCCGCGCTACTTTATCTTAATCTCTTCTCTCCGATCAATCCACTGCGATCATTAAGAGGGGCCTGTATATTGATTGCAAGGTGGGGACCCCAAGAGCAAAGGAGATGTTCGTTGGTCTTTCATCTCTCTCTCTCCGCCCCCCCCCCCCAATGGTAGGTAAGGCAATAAGATAAGCCCGAAGCACTCCAGCTTTCAGGGTTACTCGCAGACTGTCACTCATTCCACATTTCTAACCAGAGGCAAAAGCGTCGCCCTATTTCTCATTCTCTCCCCACTCCTCTTACAAGATTCATTTGTAAGATTCATGTCACTTGACAGCTACTTCTGTAATTGCAATATGATTTACTGTACCCTTCCAAAAAGCCCAGCCTTTCTGAGAGAAAGAGAGAGCGAGAGCGCGGTGCTAAGTGTTCCTAGGTGATTCAGAAATCTAATTAAAAAAAAAATCAAAGCAAAAGATCGAGATCCAGATAAGTAAGCCAACACAGGGAAGGAAGGAGGGAGACACACACTCACACACACACTGCAACTGCCAAACTGGCTGTGTAAGCACCCTGGAGCTCCAAGGTATGTAGTTGGATTTGAAACCCGGTTGCTTTGTTTCGCCTTCTTCCCCTACGTGCCCATGCAAGCGTTCCAAAGCCAATTTTACCTGGGCGGTTAGGTTATAGTATATGCACGCGATCATGCCGGAGCAGGAAGAGCAGAAGTCGAATCTCGGAGCACCCTACCTGGGAAAGGTGATTTCCAGAGATGGGTAGACTGTGATTGCTCCTTCGAGCAATAAACCTGCCCGTCCCAACCATTGGAAAGAGCCCAGTGTTGGTATCCTTCCATGGGAAGCAGCGCGTCGTGTCTGGGCTCCGGGTGGCCACTGATACCTGGAACCACTGATACGTCCAAATAACCAGGGACAGCCTGGTAGGAGCTGGCAAAGCTCGGGTAAAAAGCAAATTCTTTGGCCCTTGAGGATAGTTCTTCGCTGGGGAGGGAGCCGCTGGGCTCGGGGTATTTTTCAGCTGGGTGGTAAGAACAAGGCTTCTGTTGTAAGTTCACGTTGTGGGAATGGGACAATCGGCATCCGTAGTAGCTGCCTCCAAAAGGATAGCCATAGCCCAAGGTGGCGTTCGAAGAGGCCGGTGGCGCGGGGCACTGCCTGGAGGCATCTGGAGCAGGTATATCCGTGTAGACAGAACCCTGGTGAGTCCCAATGGTGCTGGAATGACGACCCAATACCGGGTGAGTGATTAAATCCCTGCAGTGGCTCGCTGGGCAGTTCCCACTTAGCCCTTCCATGGCTGGGATTTTATTCTGATTATTTTCATTCGGGTTCTCCTCATACACGTACATGAAGGTATCCGCCCAGCGTGGATGCAAGATCAGTGAAGTCGTCATATCATGGTCTGCCCGAGCTTTTTAAAACTCGACTTCCCAAAGAGAGACACCTAATTTCCCCAACATATTGTTTACGCAGGAGCATGCGCAGAGGTGGCGGGATGGGTCCGGTTCATTAAGAAATCCGCCGGGCCACGTGACCTGTAAATAGCTCTCGCTGCAGTTAGCCCGGCCACGTGATCCTCCTGCAGCCCTATCACCTTGTCCCTCTTGGCTTTGGGAAGAGAACGGTGAGCTCCTATTGGCTACCTCCCCACGACAGAAACAGAAATCCTTAAAGGCAATGGGAGACACCCATTGATTGTAAAGAGCCTGAGCAAATAAATAAGGGGAATGGGGGTGTTCAATATTTGGCCGACACAAAGAGCTTTGAAATTTGCCATGCCAGAATTCTAGAGCCTTGAAAAATGCTCAGCGTTAAATATAAAACTAATGATCGGAATAATTTCATTTATAAAATCATTTTTAAAAAAATCCCTCTCGCTCGATAGTATTGATCAGGAGTTTGTTTCCTTATATATCAGGGAACGGCAGAGACATAGATGTACTTGGGGGATGAAACCAGAGGAAAACCGAATAATTGTAATAATAAGGCGACTGATATAAAGGAAGGTAGTCGGTACGAGCCAGTCTGTCTGCTATAGACAATTTGGACAATCCGACAAGGAAAACTAAAATTGGTAGATTTTAGAAGAGTATTAAGACCCGGATGATGGACTGGACCGGATTGGGGGCGAGGGGGGGCTTCTTCTTCTTCTTCTTCTTCTTCTTCTTCTTCTTCTTCTTCTTCTTCTTCTTCTTCTTCGTATCTGCTTGCTTCTTGTTTGGCTTTCTCTAACACCCCCCCACACACACACACACACACTCTGCTGTTTCTGGGAATCAACTATTGGATCTTACGGGAAGTAAGGAATCTGGACATTTACCGCCCAGAAAATTGATTTTCTTTCAGTGTCTCAAGAATGAATGGGGATATTAATATCTGTTTGCTTATATATATATATATATATATATAATATATATATATATATATATATATATATATATATATATGGATACATTTTCTCAATATATATTTTTAATCTTATTTTTTTACAGAAGGAAGTATTTGAAATCTTTAACCCCTTGTTCGCTTCCCTAAATAAATAAATAAATAAATAAAAATCAGCAGATGCTTCCTCAATATAATTGGTTTAGGGTTTGGGGGGGTTTGGTTGTGTGTGGGTGTTTGTTTTTTAAAGTATATCATTTTTCACAGATGGGAGCATCTGGCATTTTTAACCCCTCGCTTGTTCCTTGCAGGCTTGTTCCTTGCAGAGGTATTTCTCCATTTCTTTTGTTGTCGATTATGATTTTCAGTTTTCAGCCAAGCTGCTTTTGGGGCATAAAGGAATAAAAGAGGAGGAAAAAGGAAGAAAGAACAATTGCCACCACATGCAAGAATGTTATAGATGTCTCCAAAAGGTTTACAGGTTTTATAGGGTTTGTTCCTTGTATGAGTCCAACCCAATAATGCTTAATCTTTCGTGCTCAACCAACTGGGGATGTTTTAAAGGGACTGGTTGTGATTATATTATGATATTATGTTATTAATGTTTAATACTTCAGTAGTAAATATTGCAGCAACAATGTCTGCTATTGAATGGTTGTGTGTGTTAGATAAAATGGTCTCAATGTTGATTTGTGTGTGTGTAACAGACAATAAACGCAGCTCACTTTATATAGCATAAACAGGATCCGAGATGGATGGGTTATAATTAAACTGATGAAATAGAAGAATACTCTGCCAAAGATGAATGGCTGCGATATATAGATATATTCAGAGAGAGATACATACACTACACGCTGTTGGGAACAATTTATTTATTTCCGGGGGACTCATGTCCCCTATCTTTAAAAAAATCTCTCACTGGTTATTCCTGCTTTGAGGCAGATGGGTGCGTTTGAAAGAATGCGAAATTTAAGTCGAGAATATCGAGAAGAGAACTAGGATCTTCCGCTTCCTTCCCTCACCACCCCCACATCACAAAGGATAACTTTGGCAAATAAATGCAGCCAAACATGAGGATGATAGTGGGGCTGGATGAATGCATAAATTGCTTGGGTGTGGGGAAGCATAGTGACTTCAGTATTACACGAAGCTACAGTCTCATCCTATGCATGTTTCCTCGGAAGTAAGTCCCACTGAGTTCAATGGTTTTTTGTGTTTTCTTCTTTTTTTTATAGTTTCCAACAAGCTTGGGTAGGATTGATGCTTCAGTTCCACGGGAGTTAGGGAAACCTCACTGCTGGCAGGATCTCTTTAGTGGTGGAGATGAGCAAATAATAACATAAAATAAATTTTAAGAATATATAATCTAACACACACACACACCCGCTTCCAAACCCCAGTTGTTAGATCAAAGGAGAACGTGATCATACATTTGGAGCCTTAGGACGGGACAGACAGGTGAAAGGAAAGCCCACGTTCTAAGTTTTGTTGAAAGGATGCAAGCGGGGAACCCAATTCACGCTACACACATGCATGTGTTCAATAAAGATTTATTCACAAGACTGGAGAGAAAATACCTTCCAATTATATTAGAATCTGCTTATCACATTGGAGTCTTCAACGAGAATTTCCAATGAAATAAATAAATAAATAACACCCCATCCCCAAGATTGCTCTCCTATTTTCGATAACATTTGCTATCTCCGGGCTCATTATTTCTTTCCATCTGTAAAATCCCATCGCCCAAGAGGAAACTGGAGAATTCACCCAAAACCCCCAACGAAGAAACCTATCTAGAAAAAAGGCTTTCATGATCTGAAGTCTTTCACCAACCTTCGGTTTTCTCCTGGAAACGTTTTGCCTTCCAAAAGGACTGTACACGTCGAATCTTTGCTCACAGTTCCTCCCCCCCCCCCAACCACAGCAACCAAATCAGTCGAAGTCCAAGGTCAAGGTAAAATAGACAAACTGGCTCGCAATTAGTGTCTAGACAGAAAAGAATGAACTTCACATGTAGCGTCTAAGTGGCTGGGAAGCCCTTGAGTCCAAAGGAACGGCCATTACTATGTATGGGGTGGGGGTGGGGAAGATATGATTCCCTGGGGGGGGGGAGTCATTGAAATGCTTTGAGCCGAATAGATAGGGAGAATCCTGAACATATCATATGAAATATCACCTTTTCATATCACCTTTTCAAAGCAACCGCATAACCTAAGACTCTTCAGTAGAACTCACATCCCGATTAACTGTTATCCAGAAGGAGACATACCTCATTAAAAAATGCTTGGGGTATATCATCATCAGGCGATCACTCATGACCGAGTAAGATTGTCTTCCGGGATAAAAGGAGGAAATTCTAAAGAAGATTGTGTAGACTCTAGCGATGGGTCCGTAAGTGACTGTGGAGGCCAATTCTAGATCCACACAGCTTCCCACAGTGAGGACACAGGTTACCAGATAGAAGATGGTCCTGTAAAGGATTCATTTGACGTGCTTTTCGCTTAGCACGTTTCTCCCTTTCACCTTGCACTCGGGCTTCTTCAAAGTCCATGGAACCTTTGTGAAAGGCCAACCTCCAGTTAGATCGTTCATGGGCCAGAGCTTCCCAGTTTTCGATGTTTATATTGCATTTTTTTAGATTAGCCTTATGAACATCTTTAAACCTCTTATATTGACCACCGATATTCCGCTTTCCATCCTTGAGTTGGGAGTAAAGTAACTGCTTTGGGAGACGGCAGTCAGGCATTCGAACAACATGACCGGTCCACTGAAGTTGGCGTTGAAGGATCATTTTTTCAATGCTAGTAGTCTTTGCTTCTTCCAGTACACTGACATTTGTTCGCCTATCTTCCCAAGTAATTCGCAGGATTTTCCGGAGGCAACGTTGATGAAACCTTTCAAGGAGGTGGAAGTGACGTTTATAGATAGTCCATGTTTCGCAGGCATACAATAAAGTTTATTGTATGGGGTATATGGGGTATATGGGGTATATATATGGGCAATTGACTGTACTAAATAGGAAAAAAGGATCAATAACTGGTTTCCTGATCTGGGTGATGGCAGTGGGGTATAAGTCTCAACCAAACTCTAGCGGCTCCTAACAAAGGACTTCTTTCCTTATTTGCAGCGGTTTCTTTCAGGGGAGTCCCTGCTGGACGGGTGAACATTTTTCGGGTTTTTAGGGCTGAAGCGATCCAATTTGGAAATGCAAAGATTAGTGGTAAACATGATGGGTAAAATCCAACCTAAGTCCTACTTAAAGTAAACCCATTGAATTGAATGGGACTTAAGTTAATCACTACTAACTTAAATCTCATTCATTTCAATGGGTCTTCTTTAAGTAGGACTTAGGTTGGATTTTACTGATTAGAGACAGGATAGGTTATGTAGAACGGAGATAACAGAGTTGATTTAAATTATGCCAAGCAGATACCTTCATTTCTAAATACTGAAGGATTGTTATTTCTTCTTCTTCAAGTGTACTTTCTGAGTAAAGGAGACAGAAGTAATAAATAAAAAGGGAATGGTCCTACAAAAAACCGGATCTTTCCCGGGTTTATGTAGGACCATTTACAATTCCTATTTCAATGAAATATAGACTTAATTAAAATTTGGATTTTACAATTCTATTTATTGGGAGCACATCCTGAGAGGAAAATTGGGGAAATAGCGGTGAAGAAAACTCAGAGAATTTGCACATTTCATGGTCTGGGAAATTAACATTCGCTTTAAACTTTGATTGGTGAAATGGTAAAATAAATAAGGACAAGGGGGAAAAGGCGTTTGTTAAGAAATGCTGTATATATGGGGGAATGCATTTCTTAAACAGCAGGTTTATTCCAGGGTCTTGGTCCCCCTTCATTTATCTGCATTGTCTTAAGCAGCTTTTCATTTCATAAATTGCTTAGCAGTATCTCATTTAAACGGGCTGATCTTGCTAAGATACCGAGCTGTGGATTGATAGCAGGAGTCAATTCTACTGGGTTAATTAACTTAAAAATGCGGAAGGAGGCTTCTATCTCCAGGGAAGAACACGGTGCAGACCTGTTTACTACAATTGTGGTGATGCACTATATTACAAATGTCTCCATGCGAAAGAAAGAAAACTTTTCTGTAATGTATTAGAATTTGGTATCTGCTGCTGTTGTGATTGTCCATGAGGAATGCATCTCCTATCCCTTTACTTTCCATTGACATCCTGTTTTATAATCAGGATATACGGTACTCAGGGAGAAAAATGTAAGAACACTGAACCAGCTCAACCGAGGAGCCTCCCGACTGGAAAGGCAGAACAACACAATGCATATTTACTTGGAAATAAGTCCTACTCTGCTCAACAAGCTTACTTTCAAGTAACCATGCCTAGATTTGCAGCCTCACAAGGTAGGGAGACCCATTGAGTTGTGGGACTTTTACTTCCTGGGAAATATGTATCCGATCTGGCTGAGTGAGGAAGCCTAATTCTTAGTAAAGAAGTCTAATTAGTAAATTAGTTAATTAGTGAAAAAGCCTAATTCTGTATCAGTGGAACACATGTTTAATATGAGCAGTATAACTTTCTTAGGCTTGGAGGAGAAGGAGAAGAATAGAAATAATCTCATATTTGAGAGCAAAAGCCTTATTCTTTGTAAGTTTGATTGCAAAGGATATGATCTGTTTATGAAAAGGAGGGATTTGGGTTTTTGCTTTTTTGTTTTTTGTTTAAAAACAGATTAAAGCAAAGAAATTCATTGCAATTTGTGAGCAATTGTCATGAACTCAACATCCTGATCCAAAGGAATTGCAATCTTTGGCTAGGTCTTATCTGTTGTAGGGGGGCAGAAAGGAAAGTCTCTGAGATCTGTAGGCTTATTTCCCCCCAGTGTATTATAAGAGAACTTCTGAAAACTGGAGGGTTTTCAAAGCATATGAGAAAAATAAATAAGGATTTTCCAGGCAGCACAGTATCACTATGTAAATAAGCCAGGAACCAGCCTGAAGTGATCCCACACCAAAACATGAATCCATTTCCTTCACTTTCTAAACTTCTTCCATGCAAGGATCCAGTGCTGTAATTTCATTTATCCGGCACAGCAATTAGAAATAAATATACAAAGTTGCACACAAACTATAAACCATTGATAAACACTCCAGCCGTACAGTGCAATCCTATGCTTGTCTATTCAGAAGTAAGACCCACTGACTTCAATGGCGCTTAATCCCAGGTAATTGGGTATATAGGATGTATGAATCCTCGGTGCAACTTTTAAGTGTAGATCTTAATTCACTGTAGTGGAGACATGAAAATATTTCATGTAGGTTCGGTCATACAAACAACTTCAGTATGTGTGTGTGTGATGTGTGTGTGTGTGTGTGTTTAGGGGGTGGGAATAACAGCTCCAGAATATCTACACAGAACTAGTTAACAGGGTTCACAGCTAACCAAACCAGAAGCAAGCTGTGGAAGCTAACATTTCATACCCAGTAGAAAAGCAGCAGCAGCTCCTTCTGCGCCCAAATATAAATATATTTATAACTTCCTAAACATACCCATCTGGTGTAATGAAACATTTTTTTTAA